>JAMKPZ010002955.1:0-18236 GCA_024699675.1 Amphibolis antarctica
GGTAAGTAGCACCTACATTTTTGAGCCCGAATGGCATCACCCTGTAACAGAAGACGCCCCAAGGGGTTGTGAATGCGGTTTTCTCTTTGTCTTCTTCTACCATGAGGATTTGGTTGTATCCAGAGAATCCATCCATGAAAGAGTATACCCTGTGGCGGCATCATCTACCAAGATGTCTATGTGTGGTAGCGGGAAGTCATCCTTGGTGCTGGCTTTGTTGAGGTCCCAATAGTCGACGCACATGCGTACCTGCCCATCTTTCTTTGGGACGGGTACCATGTTTGCCACCCATTCTGGGTAGAAGACAGGCTGGAGGAACCGGACATTCAACTGTTTGTGGACTTCTTTCTTCAGCTTCTGGGCCCATTCCTGTCTCATCTGTCTAGCTTTTTGTTTCATAGGTTGAGCCTCCGGTTTGAGGGGTAGTCGATGGACTGCTACTCATTCATCCAAACCGAGCATGTCTTCATAATCCCATGCAAACACCTCCACAAATTCACGCAGGAGTGTGAGGAGTTGTTCCCGGTAGGGATCGGGAACCTCTTTGCTAATTTTCGTTTCTTTTCTATGTTGTTCATCCCCAAGGTTTACAAGTTCAATTTCATCCGTGGATTCTATGCCTGTAGACTCGGGTGGTTGAACCCACGGGTCTTCTTCTTCAGATTCTTGGCTTTGCAAGTAGGGGCCCGTCAGCATCTCCAGCGGCTTGTTGACCTTCAAGCTGGAAGGGTGCTGGACAATGGTTTTGGCGAGAGCGGTGCCTGTGGTTTTCTGGCTGGGTGCTAGGTAGGTGAACTGGCTGCCGGTTTGAGGTAGTGACAGACCCCGGAAGTGCTTTAGAGGGGATGATAATGGACTTGCCGTGCTCGTCTTCCCGAGGTGTTGTGTCATCGGGCCCCATCAGTTGTTCTGGCCGCTAAGCATCCACAGAGAGTGAGGGGCAGAATGCCCCTAGTTCTGCCCTGGTGGGAGGAACCGGCTGCCAGGTAGATGGGAGGCGGAAACCGGGTGGAGTTTCGGAAGAGAATGCAACAGGCCGATCTTGTTTACTGGCTTGAGGGGAGGGGCAGAATGCCCCTAGTTCTGTCCCGGAGTGTTGGCCAGCATTTTGAAAGATGTTACCCAGACTAAGTAGGCTAGCTGTCCTAACTCCATGATGTGGTGCCCTTATTAGTGGTTGACAGTTTCCAGCTGATCTGGCTGGTGCCCGAGGGATTGGTGGTTTGTTGTGTTGAGCGAGAGACTTGGTGTGATTGCCAAGTCCCGGTTGACTTGATCAGGTTGCCAAGTCAGTGGCTGCTGAGGACGCAGCGGCCGGCGCACTTGTGCGTGGGATGCCAAGCCGCGTTGTTGAAGGAGCGAGTTTCGACGTGAGTTGCTTAGAAGCCTTTAGGCTTTCCTCTTGACATTGATGACCTACAAGCCTGGAGTCTAAAACTCACTAAAATACATAAATTAATATCCATGAAATGCACACTTTTGAGTCTAAACAATAGGTCTGTGGTTTAACCAGTTTAGCCACGAAGTAATTTCATGGTTTAAGGACTTTACCCACAAACTTTGTAACTTAGACATAAATCACAACTTTTTTCTATGAATTAATCAATTTACTCGCAAACTAAATCATCGACTATCATTCAATCACTTCCTTTCCAATGAACAATCACTAACAAATATAATTTACAACTAAAAACTTAATTCATGCGTCATTAAAGTGAATAAACGTGCATAATTCTCAAAAGTATAGTTAACCTTGCAATCATCATTATTCAATGCAAAATGCAACTAAAACTCAATAAAACACATGAATTAATATCTATAAAATGCATACTTTTGAGTCTGAACATTCCTTCTTTTGCTAAATATCTTAAAACTCTTTGTACCAAGAATAGAAGGAGGAAAATACTAAGAAAGGCATTTTTAGCTAAGTAAACTCTCTATTAAGTAATCCTGTACCTAAAAAATTAAGTGATCCAGGAACTCCTATTGTCTCCTATTATATAGGAGATTGTTATTTCAATACAGTGTTAATAGATTTAGGAACTAGAATTAACGTCATGCCTAATTCTGTTTATGAGAATTTGAAATTGGATAATATCAAACCTACTCAAATAGTTATTCAGCTAGTAGATAAATCCATAAGAATACCCTTAGGTAAAGTGGAAGATATTTTAGTAAGGGTTATGGAATTTGTTTATTCTGTTGATTTCACTATAATGGAAACAAATGCTTCAAATAGAAATCTAGATCAAGCTATAATTCTTTTAGGAAGGCTATTTTTAGCTATAGCCAATGCTTGTATAAGTTGTAAAAATGGTTGGATGGAATTAGCTTGGGGTGATCAAAAGTTAGAATTGACATCTTTAATGGAATAAAGAAAAATCTTAAAGAGCTCCAATTTAAAAACTTTAAATTTAATCTAATGGAAACTTTTAAAATAGATGAGGATTTAGATGTAGAACAATTAGATCATGTTGAAGAGTGTGTAATTCCAAATGAAGAAATGTTAGAAGAGAAAATATTTAAGCAAACAGAAATTATGGACATAAACAAAGAGAAGTTTAAAAGTGACAACAAATCTTTAATTTCAAAACATCTTGTTTTGGAACTGAAACCACTTCTTGGAAATTTAAAATATGCATTCTTAGAAAGGAATGAAACTCTACCAGTCATTATTGCTTCTGATTTAACATCAATACAAGTGGAAAATCTTTTAAAAGTGTTGAGAAGGCATAAAGAAGCAATAGGATGATAGATGATAGATATTAAAAGTATAAGTTCAACTGTTTGCCAACATAGGATTAACCTGAAATCTGAAATTCAACTTGTTAGGCAACCACAAAGAAGATTAAATCTAAATATTAAAGAGGTTGTTAAAAAGGAAATTCTGAAATAGCTAGATAATGATATAATTTATCCTGTATCTGATAGCTCTTCGGTTGAAAACACCTAGTTCCAGACACTTTTCCCAAAACACCTTGGTTGTAATCCTCAAAAGTATTATTTCCCCTTAGCATTTTTATTTGCATAACATAATACCCCGGAGCCTGCGCAAGGTGCAGCACCTCTGGCATCTTCTCGATCGATCACCTCAATTTCCGACCTTACCATGGCTAGAACATCGAGGGTAGATCCTAAGTCTATTTCTAGTTATCCTTATTTTATAAGCCGTTAAGAGGCCAAATTTCATCTAAGCTAGCTAGGGGTGCCTAATACCTTCCCCACCAATATCAAGAGCTCCTTATCCAATCTTTTGGATAGCAAACCCCTTATTACCCCTTTTCACTCTATTTTAATCAGAATGTTCAGTCATTGCTATCGAGGATTTATCTTTCCTTCATAGGTTTCCTTGTTTCTCCTTAAAATAAGGTGGTGACTCCGTTTATTAGCATTTTCTCAACAATTTACCCAAAGTCTATTTTCTATTCTCATTCATCCCGAGGATGGCATGGCCATCCATTGAGGGACCAATCCGAAGTATAGCAATAGGTTTACCCTACTACCCTTTGATTCAGAGAATTTTCAATCTTTCTTCACTTAAACCCTATTTCCATGCTGAATCTACCCCCAATGCCCTAAATAAACTAATTCTTGGATGATTGTTGGAATGATTACATGATTGAATGTTTGATTGTCTAAATTCTTGATCATCCACGTGTTTCTTGTTGAAATGAATGTATTTTCACAATATTTTCTAAAATTAAGGCAAGAACATGAAGAATAGTTATCATTTGTTGCCATTTTCCTTATGTTGCATGCTTGAATTAATGATTGAATAAGCGAATGTTATTTTTCCATTGCCCTATATGATTACTTGAATCGTTTTATATATCTTATGTGATCATTGTGGTTACACACCTATTTCCTTACAATTTTTTAGCTGGATTGCTTGAAATGAAACTAAAATCCCAAGATGGAGGCCAGACCAATAAAAATTGAGGAGGAAATGCAAAACCTAAAGTTTTCTTGTTCAATCCCTATTTTGTAATTTCTATTTCATTATTTGCCATGTTATAAACATTTAATCTAGTGTATTCTTGCTTTTAGTTGTAAATTTCTATATTCAATTGTAATCTTTTCTCAAAATCCATGTAAATCTCAGCTCAGTATTCTTCTGATTTTAGTGTTTCATCTCCAATCCTTTCTTTTATTTTGCATGCCATCTTCACGATGCAATCGATGATGTTCAAATTGAGTAATGTGAATGGGAAAATTTAAACAATAAGAGGCTAGCTTTTTGCTAAGCAAATTGGATGTCTAACACCTTCCCAACTTGTACCCAAAGTACATACCTAGAATCTTAGGGTTTGCTTAGTTTTCTCCTAAATAAACTAAGTGGCAACTCCATGTCTTCTTGCATAGTGGATTTCACCTCTACTTTGTAAGAGTGTAAATTCCCTAGTTTACACATGTTTCTTAGGAGGCATTTATAGACTTTCAAAACAACTCATGTAATGAGCTTTGGGCCCTAGATCAATTGATCTTAGGGTACTAGGTGTTGAAACACCCTAGTCTAAGTCACACATTTGAAGTTTTAGTTTCTCCACATGTACACTATATTTTCAGTAAAAAATAATAGCCACAAATTATATAATAACCATAGTCAAGGATTGAATGTGTAAAGTGAAAGGGCATTGCAATTTTTTACCAACAATCCTGGCTATTTTTCAAACTTCGTTTCCAACATAAGTGTCATAAGATCCTCTCTTCTTTCAAATCAATTCATTGAATTTCAATAGAACTCACTTGTCCACTTATGATTTATCATTTTATCACAAGATCAATCAAAACATAATAAATCTACTATTATAGAATAAAAAAAATTACTTTTAAAAAATATAACCAAAACAAAAGGAAAACATAGTACAATTTTTTTAAGGTTTTTATATTATATATTTAACAAAACAACAAACTAAAAATAAAATAAACAAATAACTAAGAAATTTTTTAAAATAATACTGACATGTTCAAATGACAGTTAGTATATTTCAAAACAATTGGATCAATTCTAACAAGGCTATGAAAATAGGATTTCTAAAGAGAAATTGTTTTTGGAATATCTGCAAAATAGACAAGTGCTCAACGGAATTTCCTTCCAAAATTTTCAAAATTTCTTAAGAGCTGACGGTTAATCCATCAAAAATAGTGGATTTACTAGAATATCTAATAGAAAATTAATGTACATCAATTATATAGAAAATTCCCAAGTCTCTTCTGATTTTTGAAAATTGTCTTTCATTCAGTGACTTTGTGAAAATATCTGCAAGTTGTTCTTGTGAAGAGACAAATTTTAAGACAATATTTTTCTTTAAAACATGATTCCTAAGAAAGTGATGTCTAACTTCAATGTGCTTAGCTCTAGAGTGTAGTATAAGATTTTTAGATAAATTAATTTCACTACTACTATCACAAAATATTTAATTGGGATCAAAGGTTACACCAAAATCCTTTAAAGTTTGTCTCATTCATAAAATTTGTGTGCAACACAATGTAGTAGCAACATACTCTGCTTCAATTGTGGAGAGTACCACACAATTTTTCTTTTCAAATTTACACCCTACAAAATCTGCATCACTATAAGTAGTTAAATTGAATGAACTATTTTTAGAATAAACAATCCAAAATTTACAGTATTATGCAAATATCTAATAATTCTTTTAACAGTAATTAAATGTGATTCTTTAGGTTTAGCTTGAAATCTAGTGCAAGCATAAACACTAAACATAATATAGGCCTACTTGCTATTAAATATAAAAGTGCACCAATCATACTTCTATATGTCTTAGTGTCAACACTTTTACCTTGAGAATCAACATCTAATTTAGTGGATGTGCTCATTAGGGTACCTATTGACTTGCAGTTTTCCATATTGAACCTCTTAAGTAAACTTGTATATTTTTCCTACCAAAGAAAGGTTTCATGTTCCATTTGTTTGATCTACAAACCTAAAAAGAAATTTAGCTCACCCATCATGCTCATTTCAAATTGGCTCTTCATTGTTTTTTCAAATTCCCTGCACAAAGTGTCATTAGTAGTGCTAAAAAAAATATCATTTGCATATATTTGAACAATAATAGTATTTTCTTTTTCATTTTTAATAAAGAGTGTTTTTTCCAACTTACCAACATTAAATTTGTTATCCAGTAGAAAAGCCCTTAGCCTTTCATACCAAGACCTTGGGGCTTATTTCAATCAATACAAGGCTTTCTTTAACTTAAATACATTATCTGGATATTTCTCATTTTCAAATCCAAGTGGCTGTTTTAGATACACTTCTTGTTTAATAAATCCATTTATAAAAGCACTTTTAACATCCATCTAATAAAGTTTAAAATTCATATAACATGCATAAGGTAGTAGCATCTAGATTGACTCCATTCTTGCCATAGATGCAAATGTTTCATCATAGTCAAGACCTTCTACCTATGTATAACCTTGGGCCACTAATCTAACTTTATTCCTTACAACATTTCCTGACTCATCAGATTTATTTCTAAATACCCACTTAGTTCCAATAATTGTATGATTTTCAGGTTTTGGAACAAACTCCCAAACATCATTTCTAATAAACTAATTCAGTTCTTCCTGCATGGCTATCATCCAAATTCATGTTCACATGCATCATCCACATTTTTTGGTTCAATCTGTGAGATGAATGCACATGTTCCACAAATATTAATTCTGGATCTGGTTTGAACTCCTTTTGAAACATCTCCAATAATTTGTTCTTTTGGATGACTTAAAAGATATTTTCAGGAATTTCTTTCTTTAGGTGTAGGATCCCTAAAAGTCTCATCATTTTCAATATCTTCTTCTTTTTTAGACACCTCATCATCAGAATCTCTTTTGTCTGCAATTTCCTGTAAATTCTCATCAAAATCAACATGCAAAGTTTCCTCTATAGTCTTGGAAGACTTATTATAGACTCTATAAGCTTTACTTCTTTGAGAATAACCAATAAAAATTCTTACCTGAGATTTTGCATCAATCTTATCATTATTATCTTTTGTATTTAAAATATAGTACTTGCAACCAAATGGTTTAAGGAAAGATAGCCTGGGAATTTTACCATGTCACAGTTCATAAGGAGTTTTATCTAGGAAAGGTCTAATATGAACACTATTTATCACAAAACATGTAGTGTAAATAGCTTCAACTTATAAATGATTTGGTAAATTATTTTCATTAATCATAGTTATTTCCATTTCCTAAAGTGATCTATTTTTCCTTTCAACAATTCCATTTTGTGAAGGGGCTCTTGAAAATGAATACATGTGATCAATACCTAATTCATCACAAAAAATATCCATCTCTTCATTTTCAAACTCACCTCCATGATCACTACTGATTTTTTGAATTTTTAGTCCCTTTCCATTTTGAACTTTTCTGCAAAATTCATTGAATTCACTTGGAACATCATTTTTATATGCAACAAAGAAAACCCAAGTAAATCTAGAAAAAATTATCGATAAAAGGAACTTCTTTTCTGTTTACCTAATTGGCATGCATCACATGATTTATCTTTAAAGAATTTAATATTAAGTAAATCTCTCACAAGATTTTTTTTGATAATTTATTTAATAATTTCATATTTGCATGTCCTAGTCTCTTATGCTATAACCAAGCATCATTATTTTGACAAGCAATTAAACATGCATTAGATGATTTAGTATCTATAGGAAACTTCAGTACATGCACATTTCCTTTTCTTTTAGCAAAAATTTTTATTTCATTTTTTTTCTTACAAATTATAAAGCATCTATTTGATTCAAATAGAATTTTATAACCATTATCTTCTAACTAGGTAATACTAATCAGATTGTGTTCTAAACCTTCTACAATCAGAACATCATTAATAAAATTATTTACTGAAATTCTAATTTTACCTATACCAACAATTTTACATCTGTCATTGTTTCCAAATTTCACATGACCTCCATTAGCTTCCACTAAGTCCTCCATAATGGAACAGTCATGTGTCATATGCCTTGAAGCTCCACTGTCCATTATCCATCTTAATCTTTTAATCTCTACCTGCAAAGTAGGCAGAAATCATTGATATTGGTACCCAAATTTGCTTCGGTCTTGAAGGGTTAGATTTAACAATTGAAAATCTGTCAATTTTAGGCATCCAAATTTTTTCTTTTTGATTAAACTTCTTCTGCACAAAAACATACTTCTCATCAAATCCTCTTATTATAAATCTATTTGCATAAGGAACTTTTATATTCTTAACAACATTTTTCTACTTATTTGACCTTTGTATATTCTATTTTAATTCAGATATTTTACTCTTTAATTTTTCATTTTGATTCTTTCGTTCATTAATCTCAGAAACTAATTCTTCAGTATCATTTTCAATAAAAATAGAGTTAATTAATTTTTGATTTTTAGATTGCAGTTTCTATTTTTCCAAATATAAATTCTCATTTAATTTTTCCAATTCTTCAATATAAGTCATACACTATGTAAATTTAGATTGTAATTTCTCATACTTGGTATTTACCTTATTTAAAGAATCCTGTAATATTGCACAACTAATAGAGTTTTCAAATTTGTGTTTGCTGCAAAGCAAACATTTGCCAATACCTCTTCATTTTCAGAGGAAGAAAATTCTTCACTAGATGAGCTACTGTCATCCCAAGTGACTTGAAGAGCTTTCTTCTTGTATTTTTTATTTCCCTTCCTTTTCTCCTCCTTCTCCCTTTTCTCCTTTTTAGATTTCTTAAGTGCTAGCTAGACAGTCCTTTTTAATGTATCCAATTTTGTTGCAATTGTAGCAAGTAGGAATTTCTTTTCCTTTTTCCTTGTTGTCTCTCTGAGATTTTCTTCCCTTTTTCCAAGCTTTCTTGAATTTTCTCACCATCAAATTGAAATTTTCATTGTTAGTACTTAAATCAATTTCAGTTTCAGAATTTACCTCAAATGCTATTTCCTTTTCCTTTTCAAATTTTGAACTTTTCATCTCCTCCTATGCCTTCATTTGAACTTCATAAGAAGTGAGATTTCCCATGAGTTCTTCTAGTGAATAGCTATTTAAATCTTTAACTTCTTCAATTGTAGTGGTTTTCTTCTCTCACTCAGCTATGAGAGATCTCAACACCTTCCTCACAAGTTCCTATTGAGAAAATTCTTTTCCCAAGCCTTTTGAAGTATTAGTAATATCAAAAAATATAGCAAACATGTTACCCACAGTTTCAAATTCTTGCATTCTAAATAATTCATATTTTTGAACCAGTAAATTTATTTTTGTTTCTTTAACTTGACTTGTTCCTTCATAAGTCACTTCTAAGTTATGTCATAGTTCATGCGCAATTTTACAAGTAGAAACTTTATTAAACTAATCGGCAGTTATAGCACAAAACAACATATTCAAACCTTTTGCATTAAGTTGATCTTTCTTTTGCTCCTCCTCTGTCCATTCATTTATGGGAGTTGTTAGTCTTGTATATCCATGCACAACCATCATCTACATAGCAAAATCTACAAATTTTAGAAAAACATTCATTCTATGTTTCCAATAAGAGTAATTACCCCCATCAAATAAGAGTAATTCCACAGCCTAGTGAGAATACTTTTGCAAAACTTAGTACACCTTACAACACTAAGTGAGATTCAAAAAATTCGAATGCAAATACAAGAAATCTTACAAAGCACTCACATAGCAAGAGCATAGGAAAAACACACGAAAATCCTTCAACAAAAGCTCTACATTCTTCTCCTTGCTCTCCAATCCCTTTAATAAAGATTGACTTGCCAAAAATAAAATATTACCTTTCATTTTTGTCAAGACCTAATTTTTGAATCTTTGATTTGAATTTTGAATACTTACTCTTCTTGCTTCCAATCCTCGTATTATTACAAATCTTCATTCCTTTGTTCCTACAATAGTTTCCTAAAATTTAGGCAATTAAAGATTCTATATTCTGTAGAAAACATAATAGATAAGCGAAAATTCTTAAGATTTTTGACGAAATTTCCATTTCCATATGGAAGTTCCTATAAAATCCAGCAGAAATTCCTCTATATAATTAAACTCAAGATTGTATAACTTTCTAAAGTAACAGAAAGTCCGTCTTAACAACCTGGAACATCCATTCAATTTTCCCTATAGCACAAGATGACAAGACATAATGGAATATCTGTCTTAGAGAGTCGAAACATCTGTTTAGTAAAACAAATAACTATTAAGCATATTATCAGAACATAAGATTATGTATCAATTAATGTCAGATTATCCAGCCAAACAACTAAAGAATTAAGAAATTAGTTCAAAATAAAATAGTAACGGAATGTTTGTCAAATAATGGCAAAACATCCGTCTAAATAACTTTAACAGAATAATAAAAAGAGAGACTGTAGAAATGTCCATCTATATATAACAGAACATCTAATGAATCTTTGCAAGAATTACTAAAGCAAACTAACCTAACAGAATATCCATCAAAATGAGATGGAACATCCATTGAGTCTTCATCCTTCAATGCCTTCTGTTCCTAAGTATGAATGTAACATCTGGTAAACGATTCCGGAACATCCATTGCAATGAAACCTTTAGAAAATTATACTTGTAATAAAAATAGTTATTCATTATACCGATTATTCCTAACGATATAACATTTTAGCATTTCAGTATATTTCAATACAACGATTTGCAAATTCGATATAACAATTTACAAACTTGCAAAAGAATTACTTAACATTATCAAAACTTACCTTCCTTAACAATAAGCTCTAATCCTCCAACCAACACTACATCAAGAGTTTATGGTCGAACACTTCAACCCACACTCCAACATGGAGCAACCCACGTATGTTTTGATGGAACATACGTCCAAACCAACAAGAAAAACAAAAACTCAATCCCTTACAACAAATCAAAATGAGTTCACCTCAAAGGATGTGTTGAACCAAGCTTTAAACTTTGGCACCTTCAAGATCTCCTTTCTTCGGATCACCAATGGCCTTTGAAGCAAGTCTATACGTGAGAGTAAAGGCTGTGGAGAATGAGTGCATATGTTGTGTGAAGGAGATGTGTAAAGGGTTTTGTGAAATGATAAAATGATCTCCTATTTATAGATGCAAAATGAGACTAACGGCCAGTCAAAATCATTATAACGAATTTCAAATTGTTTTAATGTTTTTACAACTTACACTATATTTTAAATGGATCATTGTATCAAACCTGTGTGCCAAAAAAAAGTTTGTTATAATGTTTTTCCAACCATTATAATGATTTTCTTGTGTCAAATCATGGATTTCAGATAATCCGAAGCAACTCTTAAATGCCTAAATATTTCAAAAACTTTCCTAAGTAATAAATAATTCAAAATTTGTTATAACGTTTTGGTGAAACTATTATACCGATTTTTCTCATCTATCCAAAATTCTGGATTTCTCGGGATTATTTCTCTAAGTAAATATATTTTTAAAATCTTGCTTAAGTGTTATTTTCAATTCAAAATTCATTATAACGATTTTGTAAAATCATTATATCGATTTTCCTTAAGTATCCAAAAGTTAGGATTTTCCAGGATTATTTCTCTAAGTAAATAATTTTCAAAAACTTGCCTAAGTGTCATTTTGAATTCAAAATTTATTATAACAATTTTACAAAATTGTTATACCGATTTTCCTAAATACCTTAATTTACGAGATTTTTTCTAACAGAATTATTTTTCAAAATGTTTCCTAAGTGTTAGGATAAAATAAAAATTGTTATAACATTTTTCTCAAAATGTTATATCGATTTTCCAAGAAACTTAAGTCATGTGACTTGTCATATGAATAGTGAATTGTTATAACGAATGTGAAAATTTGTTATACTGATTTCAGTCTACAAAGGTTTTAATAGGTGTGGACTTAAGATCTAAATGAGTGAACTATACTAGTGTCCAAACCTTTTTGAGTGAATGTATGTGTATGTGGTTTGTCTTCATTAGTTTTATCACCTTCATCTTTAATTCTTTAAATTACTTTGACTTTCTACCTTCATTCATTCATTCTCTATAACTTTATGACTTTGTATCTTTGACTAACTTGATTTCTTCATGCCTTCATTTGCTCCATGTCAAGTTATTTGACATCATCAAAACTTATAGAAGGTGAGTTCTCAACAATAGGTTCTAGAGTCGTCTAAGATTCTACTCGATCATAACCCAACCCTTCATGTTGGGTGGATCTTATTTTTGGCTCTATTGGTTCTAAGATCCCTTGCCCCCATTTTCCTAGTGGCTGCTTGTGTAGATAATCTCAGTCCTTAAAAAGTTTGTGGAACATGAGTTGTTATATCTCCAATAATTTGTTCTTTTGGATGACTTGAAAGATATTTCTAAGAATTTCTTTCCTTAGTTGCAGAATTTCTTGAATTCACCTGGAACATCATTTTTATATGCAACAAAGAAAATCCAAGTAAATCTAGAAAAATCATCTAAAAGTACAAGTATATATCTCTTTCCTCCAATACTTAATGTTTGAATGGGTCCAAACAAATCCATGTGAATTAATTCTAACAATCTTTTGGATAAAACCATATCATAGGATTTAAAGGAACTTTTTTTCTATTTACCTAATTAATATGCATCACATGATTTATCCTTAAAAAATTTAATGTTAGGTAAACCTCTCACAAGACTGTATTTTGACAATTTATTTATTTATTTCATATTTGCATGTCCTAGTCTCCTATGTCATAACCAAGCATCATTATTTTGACAAGCAATTAAACATACATTAGATGACTTAGTATCTACAAGAAGTTTCACTACATGCACATTTCCTTTTCTTTTAGCAATAAATTTTGTTTCATTAGTTTTCTTGCAAGTTATAAAACATTTATTTGATTCAAATAGAATTTTATAGCCATTGTCTTCTAACTGAGTAATGCTAATTAGATTGTGTGCTAAACCTTCTATAAACAGAACATCATTAATAAAATTATCTATTGAAATTCTAATCTTACTTATACCAACAATTTTACCTTTCTCATTGTTTCCAAATTTCACATGTCGTCCATCAGCTTCCACCAAGTCCTCCATAATGGAACAGTCACCAATCATATGCCTTGAAGCTCCACTATCCATCATTCATCTTGATCTTTTAATCTCTACCTACAAAGCAGGAAAAAATCACTGATTTTGGTACCTAAATTTTTTTGGGTCTTGAAGGGTTAAATTTAACAATTGAAAATCTGTTAGTTTTAGGCATCTAGATTTTTCCTTTTTGATTAACTTTCTTCTACACAAATTTTTTTTATTTTGATTCTTTAAATCATTAATTTCAGAAACTAACCTTTTAGAATTATTTTCAACAAAAATAGATTTAATTAATTCTTGATTTTAGATTTCTGTCTCTGTTTTTCCAACTCCAAATTCTCATTTAATTTTTCTAGTTCTTCAATATAAGTCATACACTATGTAAATTTAGATTGTAATTTCTTATACTTGGTATTAACCTTATTTAAAGAATCTTGTAAACTTGCATAATCAATAGAATTTTTAGAACATACCTCAATGTTTGCAGTAAAGCAAATATTTGTCAATTCTTCTTCATTTTCAAAAGAGGAAGACTCTTCACTTGACGAGCTATTGTCATTCCAAGTTACTCAAAGAGCTTTTTTATTGTATTTTTTATTTCCCTTCTTTTTCTCCCTTTTCTCCTTTTCTCCTTTTTAGATTTCATGAGTGCTGGATAGTCTTTTTATTGTATCCTGTTTTGTTGCAATTGTACCAAGTACAAGCTTCTTTTCCTTTTTCCTTGTTGTCTTTCCAAGATTTCCTTCCTTTTTTCCAAGCTTTCTTAAATTTTCTCACCATTAAACTGAAATCTTCATTGTCAATACTCAAATCAATTTCAATTTCAGAATTTACCCCAAATGTTATTTCCTTTTTCTTTTCAAATTTTGAATTCTTCATTTCCTTCTTTGCCTTCATTTGAACTTCATAGGAAGTGAGTTTTCCCATGAATTCCTCCAAGGAATAGCTATTTAACCTCAATAGCAGTAGCCTTTTTCTGCCACTTAACTATGAAAGATCTCAGCACCTTTCTCACAAGTTCCTATTGAGAAAATTCCTTTCCCAAGCCTTTTAAGGTATTAGTAATATCAAAAAATCTAGCAAACATATTACCAACAATTTCATATTCTAACATGCTAAATAACTCATAATTTTAAACTAGTAAATTTGTTTTTGTTTCTTTCACTTGATTTGTTCCTTCATGAGTTATTTCTAAATTATGTCATAATTCATGAATAGTTTTACAAGTAAAGGGTTTATTAAACTAATCTGCAGCTAGGGCACAAAATAACATATTCAAACCATAAACATTCATTTGATCTCTCTTTTGCTCCTCTTCAGTCCACACATCTATGGGAGTTGTTGGCCTTGTGTATCCATGCATAACCATCCTCCACATATTAAAATCTACAAATTTCAAAAATACATCCATACCATGTTTCTAGTAAGAATAATTGCCCCATCAAATAAAGGTGGCCTATGCACACACTAACCTTCAGTTGAATATGATCCAAAAGTCATTTAATCTCAAAATTTTTAAGTCTCAATAGAGATTAACAAGGCTCTGATACCAATTGTTAAGATTAAATGGCTCCACTAGAGAAGGGTGAATAGTGAATAAAATGATTATTCAGTCTAAAACAAAGTAAAATAGAAATTAAAATTTAGACACATAATTTTATAGTGGTTCACCCAAAATAAGGCTAGTCTACTCCCCAAGGCCAACTCATGAAAGTTTTCACTATCTCCTTAAGTGTTTTATAGGTTCACACCCCAACATTTTACACCTCTTTACTTTTTCTAGCTTAGCAAAGAAAACCCCCTACAAACTTTGTTTTTTAGGCTCAACAAAGAAACATACCCCCCTATGAAAACACCCTTTTTGCAATGTCTCACCACAACCCAATGAGAAAGCTTTTGCAAATCTTAGTACACTTTGCAACATTAAGTGAGATTCAAAAATTTGAATACAAAACACAAGAAATCTTACAAAGTATTCACATAGCAAGAGCACAGGAAAAACACATGAAAACCTTGAGCAAAAGCACTACATTTCTCCTTGCTCTCCATTCCCTTTAATAAGGATTGACTTGCCAAAAATAAAATATTTCCTTTCATTTTTATCAAGACCTAATTTTTAAATATTCAATTTGAATTTTGAATACTTGCTCTTCTTACTTCTAATCCTCATATTTTTATAAATCTTCATTTATTTGTTCCTACAATAGTTTCCTAAAACTTAGGCAATTAAAAATTCTGTATCCTACTGAAAAACGCAAACAAATGAACAAAAATTCCTAAGATATTTGATTGAATTTCTGTTTCCATACGAAAGTTCCTATAGAATAGTTATTTTCTACAAGACACTTTCTCATAACCACATTAAATAAATAATACATGAAATGAATCAGATCTAATAAATCAATAAGAGTTATTCAAAGAAGTGTCTGTGGAGTTATGTTCTAACAAAATGAACTTACTCCCTGGAGTTACAAAACTATAATGCACATATTATAAAAACAAATAAGAAATACTTTGTGGGAATAACTCAAACACAATAAACTAACACCAGTAGGTTATGACTTGTCAATACATACCCCTTGTAGGTGACCTTCATTGAATTATCACTTAACACAACAGACCTATGTTGAGTTATCGTGTAACATAATGAAACTTCATTGAGTTAACACTTAGTCCACACATCTAATAGTACATACCTCTTACTGATGACCTTCGTTGAGTTATTACTTAATACAACGGATCCTCATTAAGTTATCATGTAACACAACGAACCTGCATTGACTTATCGTATAACACAATGAAACTGCATTGAGTTATCGTGTAACACAACGGACCTTCGTTGAGTTAACACTTAGTCAACACATCTGATAACCTTTAACTTGTAATTTGTAAACTTATATACTAATCAATCACTAATTCAAAATCAACACATATAATTCACATATTTTTCAATACTTAAGACTCACATTGCTCATCATCAAAACACAAATAGATAATTAATAGAACATTATCCCTAACAGAAACCTATAGAAAATTATACTTGTAATAAAATAGTAATTCAATAATGATTTGCAAATGTGGTATAACAATTTACAAACCTATAGAAGAATTATTTAGCATCATTAAAACTTACCTTCCTTAACACCACTTAGTTTATTTAGGGAAAAAATCAAGAAAACTCTAAAATTCTAGATAAGTACTTTAGGTATGAGTTAAGAAGGTGTTAGACACCCAACTTGCCTAGCAAAAGCTAGCCTCTTGTTATTTAGATTGATCTATTCAAATTATTAGATTGATAATTTGAATATCTCTTATTATATCACTGGAATGACATGCAAAAAAGAAATGAAAGAAAGTGTTGTGCTTCCACGAACAAAAGCCCTATGATTTCGGAAGAAATTGGGGCCCAAATCGAGGTCGAAAATCACGGATTTGGGGAGGACGTCATCGGATTTCTGAAGCTCCTTGCCAGCACGTTTAGCCTCTGTTTGCTTCAATTTTTGCGGGGAAGAAGGAGGTGATCTTGAGCATTCAAACACGAAAGGATTTACATGGTTCCCCTTCACTTTGGGTACTCCACGGATGGCTCTCTTGGTGGTTTTCACTATGGGCGGATGGGTTACAAAGGGAGAAGAAGCAAAGGAAGAAAGATTCTTCTTTTTATCTCAATTTGGGCAAATTTGGGCTTTTATACTCAAGCCCAAAATTCCAACAATGCCCTTGAGTACATCAAGTTACAAATCATAATCAAAAATACAAACAAGATGAAAGTCACATTCTTTTCAAATCTCCACCTTGACTTCCATCAAGCTCCACCTATAACAAATGAGAGCCATCATGACCCATAAGGGTCAGCAATAACTTACTCTCCACAACCCCTTTGGTAAACATATCAGCTGGGTTGTCTCGAGTGTTGCTTGATCTTTATCCTGTCTTCATTCCTGAGGAAGTGATACTTCACATCAATATGCTTTGTTCTATCATGAAAGACATTGTCCTTAGAGAGACAAATAGTACTGAGACTATCACAGTAGATGTCTGCTTTATCTGTGTGCCAACACAAATCTCCTAACAATCCTTTCATCCAGATTCCCTCCTTAGCAGCTTCTGTCAAAGCCACATATTCAGCCTCAATAGTAGACAACGCTACAATAGGCTGAAGAGTTGATTTCCAACTCACTATAGAACCTGCAAATGTGAAAGCATAGCCTGACAAAGACCTTCTCTTATCAACATCCCCTGCAAAGTCAGAATCTGCATAACTTGCCAAAGTACAATTCTAATCTGCAGTATATAATAAACCAATGTCAGAAGTTCCTTTCAAGTACCTGAATATCCTTTTCACAGCTTTCCAATGTTCCCTGCTCGGATTGGACATGAACCTGCTAACAACACTTAAAGGATATGCTAAATCAGGCCTAGTACAAACCATCACATACATTAAGCTACCAACTGCCTGAGAGTAAGGAACTTTCTGCATATCTAATTTATCTGCTTCAGATTCAGGACACATAGCTGAGGATAACTTCAAATTCCTGTCATATGGCGTGCCAATGGCTTTACAAGAAGCCATACCAAGTCTGTTAAGGATCTTTTCAACATACTTTTGTTGATTTAAAAATAGCTTACCAGAATTCCTATCATGCTTGATTTCCATCTCAAGAATTCTACCAGCTGGACCAAGATCCTTCATTTCAAATTTAGATTTTAATTTGCCCTTTAGCTCCTAAATAACATCAATATTCTTTGCAGCTATGAGAATATCATCAACATACAAAAGTAGATAAATATGTGTGTTATCGTCCACCTCTTCTGCTACCTGTAAGGAAAAAGCAACCAAATTTTCATAGCCATACCTAATGGGAGGTCTAATGTCCCTTCTAGGACGTTCTCTGCCAATGGTTCTTGGTGGTGGTTGCTCCAGCTCTTCCTCCTCAACTGTATTTTCCTGAACACCTGATGAGTTATCTTTTAGTTCAACTTGATCAATATTACTAGGCTACTGTGTATATAACTCTACCTGTTCAGGAGTAGTATTCTCAACTTCTGGTGATGCAATTTTCAATTCTTCTGTAATCTGCAACAAAGCATTTTCATCAAAAGTGACATCACAACTGTATATCACTTTACCTGATGCAATGTCATAAATTCTGTATCCTTTTACTCCAGTACCATATCCAACAAATAAGCCTTTCTTGGCTC
>JAMKPZ010002956.1:0-15816 GCA_024699675.1 Amphibolis antarctica
GTGACGGACCCCAGAAATGCTTTAGAGGGGATGATAATGGACTTGCCGTGCTCGTCTTCCCGAGGTGTTGTGTCGTCGGGCCCCATCAGTTGTTCTGGTTGCCAAGCATCCACAGAGAGTGAGGGGCAGAATGCCCCTAGTTCTACCCTAGTGGGAGGAACTGGCTGCCAGGTAGATGGGAGGCGGAAACTAGGTGGAGTTTCGGAAGAGAATGCAACAGGCCGGTCTTGTTTACTGGCTTGAGGGGAGGGGCAGAATGCCCCTAGTTCTGTCCTGGAGTGTTGGCCAACATTTTGAAAGATGTTGCCTAGACTGAGTAGGCTAGCTGTCCTGACTCCATGATGCGGTGCCCTTATTGGTGGTTGACAATTTTCGGCTGATCTAGCCGGTGCCCGAGGGATTGGTGGTTTGCTATGTCGAGCGAGAGACTTGGTATGATTGCCAAGTCCCGGTTGACTTGATCGGGTTGCCAAGTCAGTGGCTACTGAGGACGCAGCTGCTGGCGCACTTGTGCGTGGGATGCCAAGCCCTGTTGTTGAAGGAGCGGGTTCTGGCATGAGTCGCGCGGAAGCCATCAGGCTTTCCTTCTGATGTTGATGACCTGCAAGCCTGGAGTGTTCCCACCTAGGTCATCAGGTGGGTGCTGCTACGCTAGTTTGAAGGAGAGGGGGAAGGAGCGCACCTTGTCGTCTCCTTTCCCTGTACAAACCAGTTGGACGCTACATCCATTTCTAAAGTTCCTCCCTGTAGGATTGGCACTGGCGAGGGAGGTCGGTGAAGAGTTGGGTCCCCAGTACACACTGGAGATTCTCCGAACAGTTGCAGCAGGCCGTCTTCTGGCTCTTGATCTGGTTGTGGGTTGTCCTCCCAAGGCTCCATTCGTCTGGACAGATAGTCATAACCATTTGAGTTTTGGAATTTTGGAGGTGAGGCGGTAGCCAGTTCCGGTGTCAGGTGGGGTGTCCCGGACGATGCCACAGCTGCTACAAATTGTCCTAGGTGGTAGTAATTTTCTGCCAGTATGACGATGACTCCCCTTTCCATAGGAACTTAAGCATCCTATGAAGGGTGGAAGGCACAATGGAATTTTGGTGGAGAAATGGGCGGCCTAGGATAAGATTGTAGCTTGGGGGAATGTCTACCACGTGCACAGGAACCTTGAAGGCGGCTGGTCCGATGACGAGGGGGAGGACAACTTCACCTTTGGCTTCGTGCAGAGTGCCGTCGAACCCTCTCATCACCCGGTCGATGGGGAGCAAGTCTTGCTCTTTGATTCCCAGCTTGTGCAGGACTTGTAGCGGGCACAGGTTTAGCCCGGATCCATTATCGATCATTACCATGGGGATACAGAGGTCCTTGTATTGCACCCGAATGTACAAGGACAGGTTGTGGTCGGTCCCGGCCGGTGAGAGGTCTAGATCTGAGAAGTACACGAAAGAGGGGACCGTTACTATGGCCACCATTCCTTCTATGGCCCCGGGAGCAAGACCTTGGTCCACTTTGGCTATCTGTAGCGCTTTGAGGAGAGTTTCCCGGTGCTCAGTAGAGGATCGGAGCAAATCCCATAAGGAGATGTCAGCCCGTATCCCTTGCAGCTAGATTGACAGGTCTAGGAGCGACCGCGACTGGATGGCCGGTGCTGAGGAGGCGGCTGCCAGCCCTGCAGAAGCGGCAGCTGGTGGTCAGTTATTGGTTGAAGTTCGTCCTGCTATTCCCGAGATGGAGATTCCTCCGGGGCGCGACTGTGGCTGATACACCTGGCCCGACCTGGTTATAGTCGTACATGTGGACAGCTGTTCTATCCCCTTGCCTTTATGTTGTTCAGAAGTGAGCGAGGTCGAAGGGGATGGCTTGGTGAGTAGCTATTTTGCCAGGTGTGCTTGGAGTGGCGCTAGTGTTGCAACCGCTGGAGAGGCCATGTCGACTGGAGTGCCGATCTTGGGCGCAAAGCCGGTGGTTGAGGATTTGGGGATCGAAGGTACTGCCGGGATGACTGTCCTGACTGGGGCAGCAGGTGAGTAAAGAATTACCTTGGGCTGAGCCCGTATGGTTTTCCCGGCAACCGGCTCCCTTGACGCGCCAACCCGTTCTTTTGACACGGCAACCATAGGCGCCACCCGAACGAAGAGTTTTTCTATGGGTGGGGATGACGCCTGTTGTGGTGTAGGCTTTGAAGACTTCCTCCTTCTCCGATGGCCACTGATGGTGAGGATGGAGGTCCAGAGTTGTTGGTAGTATGGCCGGAGCTCCTCCAGTGTCGACGGATGGTTGGCTGGCTGGATGAGGTCGACGGGGTTCAGCCAGGGAGTTCCTGCATCCAGCGGCCGTGCCGAAGGGAGGGATCTTCTTGTCCCTTGTCCGTGCCTAGTTGGATAGGTGGAAACCAGCTGCGTAGGCCGGTACCCTTCGAGCGAGTGCCTCTTTTGGGCACCTAGGAAGATAGCACTGACCTGGGAGTTGCCCGCATGATTTGGGAAGGTATGTTGGCCCGGCTCTGGGGGTACGAGAGGTTGTTGAAGCTCAATGTTGCCTGAGTTGATAAGCCTTTGAATAGCTTGTCTCAATGTCCAGCAATGGTCCATTGCATGGCCGACGGACCTGTGGTACTCGCAGTACTACTGCGAATTGTACCAGGTAGGAAGAGCAGCTGGAGGTGGCTTGATAGGGGGAAGCATGAGTAGTGCTTGGGCCTGGCAGAATACCTGGCTTAGTGGTTCAGAAAGCGGCGTGTATTCTGTAATGTGCGGCTGCTGCAGCTGCGGGGGCGGCTGGCGTGGCCCACGCTATTGCTGATCGGGGCGTTGTTGGTTAACGCCTGGGCGATCTCCTCCTTGTCCCTGGTTTCTTTATCGAGAGGTTGTTGGGGACGTTACCTGCCACTGTTGGCGGGCCGGCGGCTCAGATGCGGCTGCTGGGTGTGGAGCCTTGGGCCTCCAAGGTTGTTGATTTGGGGCCGCTCGAGTGGTGTAGACCAGCTGTTGAACCGGGGTGATTGCCGACGGATGGTACTCCTGGGCCAGGGCGTATACCTGTTGCGGTTGGTATGGTGGTGGTGCTGCTGCCACAACGGCCACGGGAGCCGGACGGCTGTTGTCACTCCTTCGGGGGCCACGGTTGTTCCCCATGTTATCGCCCGGGGCCGGTGGTCGGGGACGTGCGTTTCCTCCAAGGCTGGCTCCGAATGGAAGAGCCGAAAACCTCCTTGACTTCAAGAATCCTTCCAGGCGGCTACCAGCTTTGATTAACAAGGAGAAGGTTGAGTACGACTGAATGCATAAAAGGGCCGCCAATGATGGTTGAGCACCTTGTACAATTATGTCTAGAGAGTCTTCTTCCACGAGTTTGAGCTACTTAAACAATAAAATGCAGTGAGTATCCCCAGCGGAGACGCCAAAAATCTGTACCCTCTCTTTCATCTGGCTATCACCTGGAAGCCCACGGGTTTCCACCGGCCCCGCCGGCGGATGGGCCGAGGTACAGAGAATTAAAAGGTGTTTGTGCGAGCACATCACCACGTGCGGTTGATGGTTCGTTGAACGAAGTCGCCACCTTATTTTTGGGTAGAAAACAAGGAAAACTGGATGGGAAAGTGTCCTTCCACCATCGAAACGATAAAACCACGGGAATCACGTAAAATCGTGTAACATGAGAGAACTGGATACAGGGCTCAGGGTACTGTTGGGGAAGGTGTTAGGCACCCCCAGACAGCCCGGGCATTCCCGACCTCTCTCCGGCTCTAAAACAGAAAACATGATAGTCAATCCGGTCACGTACGGCCTCACCCTGGAAAACTTTCCAGGGTGTTTAGAGGGATAACTGTATCCCTTCCGATGAAAATAAACAAGAATCAAGTAAACAAATGAGAATTGAAAAAAATGGGGATCCATATTGGATCCGGTGGTGAATAGGGGAGAGAAAGATGGGTTTTCGGGAGGCGGCCGCCGGCTACTTGTACCGGTTGATCGGCGGCTGGTCGGCTGCTTTCCCAACCAATTTGCGCCCATGGCGGTTTTGAGGAAACGGGGGCCGGTTCCTTGAACCGGCCAGCCGGCGGCTTCCCGGCTATTTCCCCCCTCCATGCGCATCCATGGGGGTTTTGGGGAAACGGGGGCCAGTTCCTTGAACTGGCCAGCCAACGGCTTGCCGACTGTTTCCCCTCACCATGCGCACCCATGGAGGTTTTGGGGAAACGGGGGCCCATTCCTTGAACCGGCCAGCTGGTGGCTTGCTGACTGTTTCCCCTCTCCATGTGCACCCATGGGGGTTTTGGGGAAACGGGGCCCGGTGGCTTGCCGGCTATTTCCCCACTCCATGCGCACCCATGTGGGGTTTTGGGGAGACGGGGGCCAGTTCCTTGAACCGGCCAACTGGTGGCTAGCCGGCTGTTTCCCCCTTCCATGTGCACCCATGGGGATTTTGGGGAAACGAGGGTCGGTTCCTTGAACCGGCCAGCCGGCGGCTTGCCGGCTGTTTGCCCCCTCCATGCGCACCCATGGGGATTTTGGGGAAATAGGGGTCGGTTCCTTGAATCGGCCAGCTGACGGCTTGTCGGCTGTTTCCCCCCTCCATGCGCACCCATGGGGATTTTGGGGAAACGGGGGCCGGTTCCTTGAACCGGCCAGCCGGCGGCTTGCCGGCTGTTTCCCCCCTCCATGCGCACCCATGGGGATTTTGGGGAAACGAGGCCCGGTTCCTTGAACCAGCCAGCCGGCGGCTTGCCGGCTGTTTCCCCCCTCCATGCGCACCCATGGAGGTTTTGGGGAAACGGGGGCCCATTCCTTGAACCGGCCAGCTGGTGGCTTGCTGACTGTTTCCCCTCTCCATACGCACCCATGGGGGTTTTTGGGAAACGGGGCCCGGTGGCTTGCCGGCTATTTCCCCACTCCATGCGCACCCATGTGGGGTTTTGGGGAGACGGGGGCCAGTTCCTTGAACCGGCCAACTGGCGGCTAGCCGGCTGTTTCCCCCTTCCATGTGCACCCATGGGGATTTTGGGGAAACGAGGGTCGGTTCCTTGAACCGGCCAGCCGGCGGCTTGCCGGCTGTTTGCCCCCTCCATGCGCACCCATGGGGATTTTGGGGAAACGGGGGTCGATTCCTTGAATCGGCCAGCTGACGGCTTGTCGGCTGTTTCCCCCCTCCATGCACACCCATGGGGATTTTTGGGAATCGGGGGCCGGTTCCTTGAACCGGCCAGCCGGCGGCTTACCCGCTGTTTCCCCCCTCCATGCGCACTCATGGGGATTTTGGGGAAACGGGGCCCGGTTCCTTGAACCAGCCGGCGGCTTGCCGGCTGTTTCCCCCCTCCATGCGCACCCACGAGGATTTTGGGGAAACGGGGGCCGGTTCCTTGAACCGGCCAGCCGGCGGCTTGCCAGCTGTTTCCCTCCTCCATGCGTACCCATGGGGATTTTGGGGAAACGGGGGCCAATTCCTTGAACTGGCCAACTGACGGCTTGCCGACTGTTTCCCCCCTCCATGTGCACCCATGGGGATTTTGGGGGAACGGGGGTTGGTTCCTTGAACCGGCCAACCAGCGACTTGCCGGTTGTTTCCCCCTTCCATGCGCACCCATGGGGGGGTTTTGGGGAAACGGGGACCGATTGCTTGAACCGGCCCACCGGCAGCTAGCCAGCTGTTTCCCCACCCCTTTTCCTTTTGACATCTATAAAAGCATGGGATTTAACAGAGGACTTATATTTTCCGAGAAAACAAAAACCGTTGGGTTGTACGTTTCGTACACCCGAACGGCCACCACCGGCTTCCTTGCCGGTGGTGTCATCCCGGAAATCTTTCCAGGGTATCGAGAGGGTAGGCTTACGCCTCCCGAAAAAGAAACAGACACCGTTGGGTTGTACATGTTCGTACACCTAAACAACCACCGGGAGAGTAGACTTACGGCTTCCTTGCCAGTGGCGTCATCCTGAAAACTTTTCCGGGGCATCGGTAGAGTTGACTTACGTCTCCCGGAAAAATGTATGGGCACCGTTGGGTTGTACGTGTTCGTACACCCGAACGGCCGCCACCGACATCCTCGCCGGTGGCATCATCCCGGAAACGTTTCCGGGGAACGGGAGAGTAGACTTACGTCTCCCAGAAAAACGTACAGGGACCGTCGGGTTGTACGTGTTCGTACCCCCGAACGGCCGCCGCCGACATCCTTGCCGGTGGCGTCATCCCGGAAACTTTTCCGGGGCATCGGGAGAGTAGACTTACATCTCCCGGAAAATGGTACGGGGACCATCGGGTTGTACGTGTTCGTACACCCGAACGGCTGTCGCCGGCATCCTTGCCGGTGGCGTCATCCCGGAAATCTTTCCGGGACCCCGAGAAGGACCTACGGAGATCAGATAAAAATTCGTAAAGCCTGCTGGGAAACTCAAAGTTTCCATGTAAAAAGACTCGACAGAAGGGTCACAAATGAACTGAGCTTGACCGGGCCGGGTGGATTCACCTGGCCAGGAGGGCGACCACCAGTACCTTCGGACGTGTTTCCGAAGGAATGATACCCGGGTCCGTCCTCCGACCGTTCCCTTGCACAGGAAAGGTGTTATGTGGTCGGGGCTCGACGAAGCATCATAAAAACATCCGTAAAGCGGCGAGGGTGGAAGGACTTACCTGTAGGGTGGTCGTCAACGGGGATCGGAAGTCCTCACTCCGGCACGGCGAAAAGGCGTCGAGGCCCCAAGCTGCTCTCCTCCTTCAGAACTGGTGGACGAACCTGGGTGCCACTTCCTTGAAGCGGCTTGCCGGCGGCAAGCCGGCTCCATCCCCCCAACTTTTCACCAAATGTTGGTTTTTAGGGGTCCGGGTGCCGCTTCCTTGAAGCGGCTTGCTGGCGGCAAGCCGGCTCCATCCCCCCAACTTTTCACCAAATGTGGGTTTTTAGGGGTCCGGGTGCCGCTTCCTTGAAGCGGCTTGCCGGCGGCAAGCCAGCTCCATCCCCCCAACTTTTCACCAAATGTGGGTTTTTGGGGGTCCGGGTGCCGCTTCCTTGAAGCGGCTTGCCGGCGCCATCCCCCTTTAAGCATGGGGTCAACAACATGTAAAAGTTGTTTTCTCTTGATCCTCAAGTGAAACAGGGATTTGATTAAAACCTGAATTACCATCTAGGAAACAATAATACTCATGCCCTGCCAATTTTTCTAACATTTGATCTATAAAAGGCAAAGGAAAGTGATCCTTCCTAGTTGCTGCATCCAGTCTTCTATAGTCTATACAAACTCTCCAACCAGTTTGAACTCTAGTTGGAACTAATTCCTTGTTATCATTTTCCACAACTGTTGTCCCAGATTTTTTTGGTACTACCTGAACTGGACTCACCCAAGAACTATCAGATATTTGATAAATTATGTCATTGTCTAACCATTTCAGAATTTTCTTTTTAACAACCTCTTTAATATTAGGATTTAATCTTCTCTATGGTTGCATAACAGGTTTAATTTCAGATTCCAGATTAATCCTATGTTGGCAAATAGTTGAACTTATACCTTTTGTATCTAACATTTGCCATCTTATTGCTCCCTTATGCTTTCTCAACACTTTTAAAAGATTTTCTATTTGTATTGATGTTAAATCAAAAGCAATAATGACTGGTAGATTCTCATTGTTCTCCAAAAATGCATATTTTAAATTTTCTGGAAGTGGTTTCAGGTGAAGCATCGGGTATTCTGAAGTTAATGATTCTTTATCTTTTTCAAATTGTTCTTCATTTGCATCCATATTCTCAGTTTGCTCAGAGATTTCCTCTTTCAACATTTCTTCATTCGATATTACACATTTTTCAACATGATCTAATTCCTCTACATTTAAGTCCTCATCTATTTTAAAAGTTTCAATTAGATTAACCTTAAAATGTTTAAATTGAAACTCTTTAAAATTCTTCTTAACCCTACTGAAAATATTCAATTCTAATTTTTGATCACCCCAAGCTAATTTCATCCAACCATTTCTACAACTTATGCAAGCATCAACTATAACTAAAAATGGTCTTCCCAAAATTATTATTGCTTGATCTTGAGTTATACTTGAAGCTTTTGTTTCCATTGCAATAAAATCAATAGGGTAGACAAACTCCATAACCCTTACCAAAATGTTTTCCACTTTTCGTAAAGGTATTCTTATGGATTTATCTGGTAGCTAAATCACTGTTCTCGTAGGTTTGATATTATCCAATTTTAACTTCTCATAAATAGAACATGGCATGACATTAATTCCAACTCCTAAGTCTATTAACATTGTATTAAAATAACAATCTCCTATATAGCAGGAAATAACAGGAATCTTGGATCGTTTAATTTTTTAGGTATAGGATTAATTAACATGGAGCTTACCTCTTTAGCTAAAAATGCCTTTTTAAAGATTTTCTTCCTTCTATTCTTGGTCCAAAGAGTTTTAAGATATTTGGCATAAGAAGGAACTTGTCTAATAATTTCCAATAATGGGATATTGACTTTAACTTATTCAAATATTTTACTGATTTGTTCCATTTCTTGATCCTTAACATTTCTCATCCTATGTGGAAATGGAAAGTGATTTTTGTTTGTTAACTTCTTTTCATTTATAACATCTTTCTTTTCGATTTCATTACTGTGTTTAGATTCTTTACTATTTTGAGATTCTGTATTATCCTCTAACTCAGCATCAGCCTTGTCTTCTAGACTAGATTTTTCTTTAATTTCATCTTTCTTTGTAAAATTGTCTTTAATTTTTTCTTCTTTATCATCCTTTTTTGGACCTTTATAAGTGACACCAGATCTTAATATTATACTTACATCTTTTGATTCTTCTTTTGATACATTGTTTGTTACAGGAGCGTTAAAATCTTCTTTTAAGTTGAGGGTGGCTAACACCTCAGATGACTCTTCTATATTTTTGGAAATAGGGTCATTCGTAACCTCAGATGGTCCAAATGAACAGTCCCTTACCAAATAATCAAGTAGTGATATATTAGATTGGTAATTTTTATTTTCATTCATATTATTATACTTTGAATAATAATTTTGCATTCTTGAATTGCCATTACAATCCCACAAATTAGAATTGTCATTCCAGTTGTAATTATTTTGGGAATTAACATTAAGTCTTTCTAAATCATGCTGTGAAGAGTAGTCATTAAACTCCATAGGTAAATAATCTCTTCTAACATAATTAGAATAATTATAATCCTCATAACTAGTCCCTGGAACAATCCCAAAATCACCCCTATATGAGTTATATGAGTCCATTATGTAATTCAAAATTTAAATACAAGACTCTACTCTAGAATAGCAATAAGACTATGAAATAGAATTTAACAGCAGTAATGCACATAAATCATATTGTAGCCCTTGCTAATACCAAAATAGCAAAAAGCAACACCAATTGCAAGAAATTAAGCAATCCCCAACAACGACGCCAAAAACTTGTTTAACTTGCCACTAACACTTGTAATTGTTTTCTTATACTTATCGAATTTCCCTACAAATACATAACAAAAACCTTTCGTGAAACGCATCATATTACAGGAGAACTAATTCATAACATTTAGATCTTAACTATAATTGCAATTGCTTTAATATCAATGAAATTCATGGCATAGAATAAATAGGGTATAGGTCTGAGGGTAAACCAGTTTACCCTCACATAAGTTCGTGGGTAAACCCTTAACACTCATAATAAGGTTCGAAGGTAAACAGGAAAACCCATAGATAAGTCTGTGGGTAAATAACTTTACCCTTAGACTTGCATTTAAGCATAAATCATGAGTTTTTCTCTATATATGAATCATTCTATTAGCAACCTAAAGAGTCAAATGTCAATCATTCATTCCTTTCTCAATAGGTAATAAACATAAACATTATTAACGACTCAAAACGTAATTCATGTGTCATTAACGTGAATAATTGTGCATACTACTCAAAAGTATAGTTAACCTTGTAATCATCATAATTCAATGTAGAATGCAAATAAAACTCATTAAAATACATGAATTAATATCAATAAAATGCATACTTTTGAGTCTAAATAGGTTGATACTTTGTTAAATTCGAGTGCTACAATTACTGGAACAATTAATAAATTAAAGCAATGTCACAGTTGCTCTCCCAAGTAATTGCTTGGCTGTCCATTAATTAATTCTCATATCCGTAATTCTCAGAGAAATTTAATTAAACTTAATTATGTCTTCACTTAAGCTATTTGGATTTAAAAGAAGCACTTAATAAATTATCTGGGTTTTTTACTAAAAGACTTAAACAATCCATTTTTGATTCCAAATACTTAATCTTTCTTAACTTTGAGATATTGTGTATTTCTATTTGCTTGCACTTTAGTCTAATTTAATTAAAATATGGTAACCCACGGAATTAGTCTATTGATAAACATCTTTACCAATGGAACTACTCATTGACTAATCTCTCAATAGGTTCGATAGAACTTAACTAACACTATTAGTCCATAGTTAAACCACTTGAGCGACGAACTAACTCATTGGTAAAAGTGGTATATTTGAATTTTAGATGAAATTAAGTCACAATTCCTAAAATTTATAAGAATTGCTCACTTCTCTTTTTGTTCTTTTTGTTTTAAAGGGATTACAAACAACACACAAAATGAAACATGCATATTATTAATTGCATAAACGTAGTATAATTCAACACATATAGTATATAATAAAGAAAAAGAAAAGGAAAGAACACCTAGTTATCTACTAGAATTTTCACCCTTCGAAACTCACTCAGGTCAAGCGCTCTTTTTGTCTTTACTCCCAGCCCACCAAGTCGTCAAGTTGGAAAACTTTCCTTTCAACCTTGAATGACTATCAAGGTGTCAATCCATATTTCACTAAGGAACAAAGGAGGAAGTAGCTGGCGCCAAGAGTCTTTCCTTCGACAATACACTCAACTAGAAAAAAGAGCAGCAAATTCACTAAGGTTAAGAGGTCGTCAATCTCTTCTCAAGATGAAATGAATAGGTGGAAGAAGGAGAAGGTGGAAGTGTGGTTGTGGATAGTGTTAGGATGAAGGAGAAGGGGGGGGGTGGGGGGGCAATTCCTCAACAAACAGTTATCAAAGACGTGGTGCAACTCCCTTCATCTAGACGTGTAGAATTGTTCTATGCAAATCCCACTTCTATTCCCTGTCAGTCCACATTCTTCATGATTGAACATTTGCTAAATTGAATTTCTCAACTCTAACTCTTACATGAATTTCCTTGCAATTGCTCATCAAAAATACCTTTCCATGAAGTAAGTCACATTACAGGAGAAATAATTTATCATATTTTATCATCCACTATAGTTGTATTTGCAACTTTGAACATTTTCCTCTATATTGGCATTTTCTTCTATTTGATCATCATTGTTCAAATTAATATCCCTTATCCTTAGATATTTCTTCAATATCTCTATCAATAGTATTTAGATTTTTTGGGGGAGTTTCTAGATCTTCATCATTATTAACAACTTGTTTAACATCCAAATGAGAATTTTCAAAGAAATTAATATGTAAGGATTCCTCAGTTATTTTTGTTGATTTATTATAAACTTTATAAGCTTTATTTCTAGTTGAATAACCAACAAAAATACCTTCATCTAATTTAGCTTTAAATTTATCTCTACTTTCCTTAGTGTTCAATATGTAACACTTACAGCTAAATGGTTTCATGTAATCTATTTTAGGAACCCTATCATAGTATAACTCAAAAGATGTTTTATCAATGACAGTACCATATTTATGACATAACATGCTATATAAACTACTTTTTCCCAAAAGGATAGTGGTGTCTTATTCTCATTTAGCATAGTTCTGGTCATTTCTTGAAGTGATTTGTTTTTACATTCTACTACGTCATTTTGTGGAGGAGCTCTAGGAAATGAATACCTATGATCTATACCCAACTCTTCACAAAAGGTGTCCATTTGATTATTATCAAATTCTGTACCATGATCACTCCTAAGTTTTTGAATTTTTACACTTTGCACATTTTGTACTTTGTTACAAAATACTTTAAATGTTTCAAAAACTTCAATTTTATGTGCTAGAAAGTATATCCAAGTAAATCTAGAATAGTCACTAACTAGTACATAAGCATAACGTTTACCTCTTAGACTAGTTGTTCTAGTTGGTCCAAATAAGTCCATGTGTACTAATTCTAAGATTCTTTTGCTTGCTATTTCATTTAACAATTTAAAGGATGTTTTATGTTATTTACCTAATTGACATGCTTTGCATATAAACTCATTTGAGTATTTAATGCTAGGTAAACCCCTAACTAAATCTTTTCTAGATAGATTTTCTAATAATTTTATGTTTGAATGTCCAAGCCTTCTATGTCATAACTAAATTTCATTTGACTTTACAATCAAACAGGCATTGACATTCACAATGTCATAAGGCAAATTAAGAACACAAACTGAACCTTTCTTATTTGCAATAAATAATACTTCATTTGTATCCTTATCTATTATTTGACACAAGTTATTTTCAAATATTACTCTATAGACTTGCATCAAAATAGGAACACTCAATAAATTGAAGTCTAGATTTTCAACAAGTAAGACATTATTTATAAAGCAATTTTTAGTTACCTTCACCTTGTTATGACATACAAAACAATTTAAAAAGAAATTTTATTTCTTGGAACCCATTCTTGAGTGGGTCCAAGAATATTTGAGGGAGTGTTAGTCTTAATAGATTTAATACTATTTTTGCTCTTGGAGTTCTTACCATTAAGTGCTACATTTTTCTTTTTAATATTATTTTTCAACTCATATGCTTTCTAATTATTATTGTTAAATCCATTAGTGTATTTAGGTACATTTTTACTTTTCTTGTCCTTACACCATTGATCGATTTTAAGATTTGCAGTAAATAGATTACCTTTGAGATTTAGATTTTCAACTTTCAACATCTAGATTTCATCTTCAGATGTCTTTTTCAACTCTTTTAAGGAATTAATACAAGCATTTAAATCCTCTAGTTGTGACTGCAGATCCTTTATTTCAAAAACATATGTTGAAGTATTTGTACTAACATCTTCAAAATTTAACTTTACATTTTTAGTGCAATTTGGAGAAGGAAATAAGGGAAAGGAACATCGGAGGTTCCAAAACAGACTTCTGAAAGTCCAAAGAAAAACCAAGATGAAGGAAATTAAAGGAAAACAAAAGAAAGGAATGATAGAGGTTCCTAAATGGACTTCTAGGAGTCTAAAGAGAACTGAGAAGAAGGAAACTAAAGGAAATCGAAGGAAAGGAGCGATGGAGATTCTTGAATGGACTTTTGGCAGTCCAAAGAAGACTAAGAAGAAGGAAATTAAAAGAAAACTGAAGAAAGGCACTACGAAGGTTCCTGAATGGACTTTTAAGAGTCCGGAGAGAATCGAGGAGAAGGAAATTAAAGGAAAACATAAGAAAGGAGCGACAGAGGTTCCTAAATGGACATTTGGGAGAAAGAAAGGAAGGATATCCTCAAACCTTGAGCTTTTGCTAGCTCTAAGGGAGGAAGAAAGGAAGGACATCCTCAAGCCTTGAACTTTTGCTAGCTCTAAGGGTGGAAGAAACCTTGAGCTTCTGACGGCTCTAAGGGAAGAAGAAAAGAAGGATATCCTCAAACCTTGAGCTTCTACCAACTCTAAGGGAGGAAGAAACCTTGAGCTCCTGTCAACCCAAGAGAAGGATAAAAGGAAAAGCATCTGCCTACATATGGTAGAAGAAACTGCTATCGTAAAGAAAAAGATAAGTGTAGTAGATGAGAGGGGGCTACCAATTATGAGTAAAATCTAAGCTAATGCATTCTTGGTGAACTAAACCAAAGGAGGGTGCTTGATGATTTAAGAAGTGATAGTGATACTAATGACATAAGGGAGACTATGAAGAAAAAGAGAATGAAAGTTAAGAGTGGGCCTCAAAGGCCCATTCACCCTATTTTAACCCACCTAGGCCTTTGTAGGTCCCAACTTGCCCTCATTGAACCCATGAGCCTAGTTTAGAGTGTTAAGAGAGGTGGAGGCCTAGCCTGGCTTGCTCTGTGGTGTGAGAAAAATCACGCTACATGCATCATCCACTCGTGCAAACTCCCCTATGACCCCATCCAAAAAATCAAATCCATTGTGCATGACGTGTCATCTCTCCTGCGACCAACGCTTACCCTCCCATGCAGTCTCCTTTGCCTCATGCTACATGGCACATCTTCTCTCATCGCATGTACTCTCCCACGACCGACACCTTCCACCCCTTTGAGTCAGCCTTCTACTTGTGATCGACCCCTTCCCCTCTTACGTAGTCTCCTTCGCCATGACCAACCCCCACCCGTGATCAACCCCTTCCTTCACCAAGCAATCCACCTTCTTCTTTGCAAGCAACCCATAAAAGGGTTGCATTGCCAATTACGCACAGGTTTCGCTACCCCCTCCCTAGTCTGTCCATCCATGCCCTCTGCTACGACCGTCCACACCATCCACTCACGCTGTCTCCTACACACACACGTTCGAGTCTGTCCAGCCACAGAAGTCTTATCCAGCCATAGAAGTTCCTGTCCAGCCACAAAGGTTCCTATGCAACTACGGAAGTTCCTCTATCTACCCAAGGAACATTCGTCAACCACGGATGGAAATTCCTCCATCCAGTTATGGAAGTTCTTGTCCAACGGTTTAACATCAATCGGCCACGGGCAAAAGTTCCTCCGTCCAGTAAAGGAACATTTGTCGACCACAAACGAAAGTTCCTCCATCCTAGTGGTGAGTATTTGACAGTCTAGATTAATTTTGGACAATAAAAAAATCAAATATGTGTTGTCCACTCGTGCAAACAAAACATTTTGATAATAATTGGCCTTCAACTAATAACAATCTAAAAACACCATTACTAATCAAGAAAATACACAATTGAACAAAAAATTGGGATCCCCATTCTTCTTCGTAGGCAACCCTTTTATGGGTTGCATTGCTGGTGATGTGCATGTTCCACCACCCCCTCCCCATTCCATCCATCCATGCCCTCCACAACGATCGTCCATGCCATCTACCTACACAGTCTCTGTGCATGCACATTCAAGTCCATCCAACTACGAAAGTCTTGTGTCTAGCCACAAAAGTGTCCAGTGGAGGAACATCTATTAGCCATGGATAGAAGTTCCTCCATCTAGCTACAGAAGTTCCTCTGTCTAGCGGAGAACATCTGTCAACCTTGGACTAGAGTTCCTCCATTTAGCTACAGAAATTCCTGTCTAGTGGAGGAACATTCGTCAGCCAAAGACAGAAGTTCCTCTGTTTAGCTAAGGAAAATTTGTCTAAGTAGACTTCCTCTTCCTACCCATTCCTAACACCATCCTATTTTGCTGCCATCCATCTGCTATTCTGCACAATCCGCATTGTTCCACCATCACCACACCCTTTGAGATCTCTCCCACCTTCTGTTGCGACCATCCACTTGCTGTTCCACCACTGCCGCATCCTTTGAGATCTCTCTCACCCTTCGCCACGTAGTCTCCTACTCAACCTCTTGCATAGTCTCCTACTCAACCTCTCGCACAACCTTCCACCCTTTACAACACCCCTTCCCCTCCCATGCAGCAGTACCCTCTCAAGCACCACTAGAAAAGTTTTCTAGTGGCACCACCTGAAAATCAACTCTTAACTTAAATTCACTATAATTATATAAAATTCTAATTCACCATCAACTCCTAACATTTTGATCGATGTACAAAAAATGTCGTTCACTAATATTGAATTACAATCTACACTAGTTACTATGTTTGTTATAAGGGTAGGGCATTGTCTTTCTAATTATTTTACAATTCTTGAGGTAATATAATTATTATTATTTTATTTTTTTAT
>JAMKPZ010002960.1:0-14901 GCA_024699675.1 Amphibolis antarctica
GAAAATGACAACATGGAATTAGTTCCAACTAGAGTTCAAACTGGTTGGAGGGTTTGTATAGATTATAGAAGACTGAATGCCGCAACTAGGAAGGATCAATTTCCTTTGCCTTTTATAGATCAAATGTTAGAAAAATTGGTAGGGCATGAGTATTATTGTTTCCTAGATGGCTATTTAGGTTATAATCAAGTCCTTGTTTCACTTGAGGATCAAGAGAAAACAACTTTTACATGTCCTTTTGGAACATTTACCTTTAGTCGTATACCTTTTGGGCTATGCAATGCACCTGCTACATTTCAAAGGTGTATGACAGGCATCTTCACTGATTTTATAGATGAATTTTTAGAAGTATTTATGGATGATTTTTCTATATATGGGGACATATTTGAAAAATGTTTAATTAATTTATAGAAACTACTAGAGAGATGCGAACAGAAAAAGTTATAGTTAAACTGGGAAAAATGCCATTTTATGGTTAAACGAGGAATAGTTTTAGGACATGTTATTTCTACTGAAGCCATAAAAGTTGACAAAGCAAAAGTGGAATTAATATCTAATTTACCTATTCCTAGAACAGTTAAAGATATAAGAGCATTTTTAGGACATGCTGGTCTTTATAGAAGATTTATTAAAAACTTTAGTAAAATTCCTCAACCTTTAACTCAATTATTAATTAAGGATGCACAATTTGAATTTAATGAGGAATGCATGAAAGCATTTAATTTTCTTAAGGAAGCCTTGACCACTTCACCTATAGTCTATGCACCTGATTGGTCTCAACCTTTTGAATTAATGTGTGATGCATCAGACTATGCACTAGGTGTAGTTCTAGGTCAAAAATTAGACAAATTACCAAGAGTAATATATTATGCTAGTAAGACATTGAACGAAACATAAATCAATTACAATGTAACTGAAAAAGAATTTTTAGCAGTGGTTTTTGCCTTAGAAAAGTTTAGGTCTTATCTAATAGGCAGTCACATTATCATCTACACTAATCACTCAACACTTAAATATTTGTTAGTTAAAAAGGATGCTAAACCAAGGCTTATAAGATGGATTTTGCTATTGCAAGAGTTTGACTTGGAAATTAAGGATAAGAAAGGTTGTGAAAACACTATGGCAGATCACATCTCATGATTAGATGCTTCATTCCTACCTAATCCACCAATAGATGATACATTTCTAGATGAGAAATTGTTTATGCTAGACCCCTGCCCATGGTATGCTGATATAGTTAATTATTTGGCTACGAGTTTAGTACCTTATGATTGGTCCAATTTTGATAAGAAAATGTTCTTTTCAAGGGTTAAATATTTCTTTTGAGATGATCCTTACCTATTTAAGCAATGCCTTGACTAGATTGTAAGGAGATGTATCCTAGAAGCTGAAACTCCATCAGTGTTATCATTTTTTCATGATCAACGTGCTGGAGGACATTTTGGAGCTAAAAAGACTGCTTTAAAGGTGCTTCATAGTGGCCTATATTGGCCAACATTATTTAAAGATGCATACAAATATTGTAAAAAATGTGTTCAATGCCAAAAAGTAGGAAGAATTACAAAACAAAATATGATGCCATTAAATCCTATCCAAGAAGTAGAGGTTTTTGATGTCTGGGATATAGATTTCATGGGACCTTTTCCAAATTCAAATGGTTTTGTTTATATCCTCCTGGAAGTAGAATATGTAACAAAGTGGATAGAGGCAATTCCTACTAAAACTAATGACTCTATAATAGTGATGAGATTTTTAAAATCCAGCATAATGTCTTGATTTGGTATTCCAAGAGAAATTATCAGTGATAGGGGAACTCATTTCTGTAATGAAAACTTTGAAAAGTTACTGAAAAGATATGGAGTGTTACATAGGTTTGCTACCCCTTACCATCCTCAAACTAGTGGACAAGTTGAAAGTGCCAACAAGTAAATTAAAGGAATCATAGAAAAGGTAGTAAACACCACTAGGAGAGACTGGTCTATTAAGCTAGATGATTCTCTTTGGGCATATAGAACAGCTTATAAAACAATATTAGGGACAACTCCATATAAATTACTATATGGCAAGGCTTGTTATTTACCTGTGGAATTAGAACATAAAGCATTATGGGCATTTAAGCAACTAAACTTAAGTATAAAAATAGTAGGTAGTAATAGACAAGTGCAATTAGTAGAATTAGAGGAATTAAGAAACATGGCCTATGAAAGTTCAAAAATAGCTAAAGAAAGGATGAAAACATGGCATGATAAAAGAATTCTACACAGAATATTTGAAAAAGGGCAAAAAATTTTATTATATAATTCATGACTACACTCTTTTCCAGGAAAATTGAAATCTACATAGAGATTTGGAAGATCCGCAAAGTCATGAAATTTTTAAAGTTAATGGTCAAAGATTAAAATATTTTCTAAAATTTTTAGAGAGAAGAGAGGTAGAGTTCGTAGCATTAGAAGGAGAGCGAATTAATATAAAATTTAAAAATAAAATAAAAATAATAATAATATATATAAAAATATATAAATATACAAAAATCAAAAGAAAAGTTTATAATTGTAAGAATATAATGTTTGTAAAAAGAGTTTAATTCGAACTATTATTGCAATCTACTTTGAGTTGCTTCATGGGTTATCTAGTTTACCCACGGAGTAAGTTCAAGGGTTATCCTATTTACCCTCAGACTAGGTCATAATGTTAAAATATTATACTAGTAGCTACTTCGTGGGTTATTTAGTTTACCCATGGAGTAAGTTTGAGGGTTATCCTGTGTACCCTTAAAGTGAACCGAAAAAAAAAGAAAAAACCAAAGTAAAACATTGTGGGGATAAGCCACAGGTAAGTCCGTCGATTATCCAATTTACCCACGTGTTAGTTCGAGGGGTATCCGATTTACCCTCGAACCAAAAGGAAAAGAAGAAAAGTACAAAAAAAAAAAAAAAACTATTGGGATAAGCCACAGGTAAGTCCATGGGTTATCTAGTTTACCCACAGGTAAGCCCATGGGTTATCTAGTTTACCCATGGACTTATGCGAGGGTTATTCCCCTCTGAACCAAATATTACTCTATTTACTAAAAATGAAAAATTTTAAAAACAAAAGGTTTACTGAAATTAAATAATATTAATCATTTGAATGAATTTAGAAGGGTTATTTCATAATTCAAATGAGGTTAAAGGTAATTACAATTAAGTGAACTTAATGACAGAGGTCAAAAAATTCTGAACTACAATTATTTAATTTATACGAGTGTACCAAGAATGTTTAAAAGAAAAAGGAAACGCGTAAATTCTCTGAAATGGTTTAATTCAACAAGAGTTGTGTTAATCCATTAGACTTTGAACTTAAAAAAAGAAAAATTTCGAAAGGGATTAAAAATATTACTTGTTTAAAATTGAATTATGCAATTACACACATACTTAATAGAAAACATGCATAAACTGTGACTGTAGACAAAGTACAACTATCTCAAAATATCATTTCATTAAAAGAGAGTTTAAATATTACATCACAAGAGATCTTTCTCTCCAATTGTATCAATTAAAAAAAATACATCAGAAGAAAGATCAATAATTGTTGAGGGAATCTGGACTTCATTTTTGCAACTTTTGCTTTCAGAGTAGCCAGTTCATCTAACACAATGTCCACCTTTTCTGATATAGAGGCTGATCCTCTCTATTGGGATGTGGATGGTTCACTGTGGAGCTGTGGTGTTGGTTGATCCTTTGTAGAGAATTGTTTCAAGTCTTTGGTAGTCAATACCCTAGACTTTAATTTCTTTATAGCCCAATCTAATAAATCAGAGGAACTTGACACCAACTAGTAGATAAGATCACCATAGAATAACTTCCTTTTGATGCTTGTGATCTTGGAAATGAAAACTCTATACCAATTCACCTGAATCTTATTAAGTACTACATATGTTGCAATTTTTACAAAGACGAACAATTCTACATCATGTCCAAATCTTTGATATATAGTTCTGATCAAGATTAATGCAATCATATGAGACTTCCCATTCATTTGCTTGAGCCTATTAAACAAATTAATTCGAGGGTTTATGGCCATACAGTTCTTAATATCCTGTTCTGACCAATCAGCCATTGTAGAAGATTCTAAAATCTCTACACCCTCATCTTTCAATCCTAGGCTCTCATATATATATTCAGGTGTCAAATAGATTCTCACATCAGTCACATTACAAACAAGCACCCCATTCTCCTCATGCAGATTACTATAAAATGCAGGAACTAAAATTTCAACCTTGAAATTGTTACCTGACCTAGGGATGACTCTTAGCAGCCCCTGAAATTCTAGTAAATCCTTGATTTCATCCATGAAATCAAAGTCCACCGATCTGTTGAAAAGAATATCATAATCCCTAATCATCTGAAATTTAGCCCTAGCTCCAGCATCTCTAAAAATCATTGGATTAGTGCCAAGCTGTTGAGCTTGTTCTGCATGTGAGGGGGAGGATGGAGCTGATGCCTCTGCAGTAGCTAAATGTGGTTCTGTTGGTGGAGAATAGATTACCAATGCTCTATTCTCTTCTCCACCAAAGTTTGGTTGCTGCTTGGCAAAAATCTCTATCTGCCCTAAATCCAGATCCACCTGCATTGGACTTGAGGCTAAAGGACTGACAGTAGCTCCTTCCTCTTCCTTTTGTCCTTCTTTCTTTTCTTCTTCTTCTTCCCTTTTAGGGGAAGTTGGCTCACACTATATAAAAAAATAAAAAAATAAAAAAAAGAAAGAAGGGAAAACATATAAACACATGCATATGAAAAAATATGGAAACCTAAAACAGACTTGAAGGTAATGGAGCTGAAATGATTACCTGACCCTCCTCTGAAGCAAACTGAATGGCTTCGAGGATGGTTTGATTGACCCCTTCACTGTCTTGGGGTTCAAAAAATGGAACTACTGCTCCAATAGTAGATCCTTCCTCCTGAATTTTACAAAATCACATTTTAAAGTACTAAAAAGGGAAAACAAAGAAAAAGAAACAAAAACAACAAATATTAAACTTAAAAACCTTAAGTATACTTGCATCTCCAATTGATGCCCCACTTCTTCAACTTGAGGAACCTCCTTGTGGACTAGTGATTCACTGGGAGGAGGTTTGGCCACTCTGTATTGATGAAGTAACTCCCCTAAGGTGAGTTCATCTTCACTACTCTTTGTTACCCCTCCCGCCTGTCCAACCATTGGAATGTCTTCCTCTTTTGCTTGTTGTTGTTGTTGCTGTGGTGGTGGTGTTGGTACTTGCAGTGGTGGTTGTTGTTCTTGTTCTTGTTCTTCTTCTTCTTCTTCTTCCTCTCTAGAGTCTATCTCTATCCACTCCTCATTGCTCATAGGAAGTTGAAATGTTTCAACCTCTCTCTCAACCTCTTGTGGCTCGGATGGACCTGCCATCATCTCACTAAATGCTTTGAAATCAGCCTCCCAAGGCTCTTCTTTCACCTTGACTTCAGCTGCCTTCTAGAGGGCCTCAACTTCTACCATGTCCACAACATGGGCAGCTTGCTCTACAGTGTGCTGCCTCCACTCATACAAGGCACATTGGGAGGCAATTTCAGCCACTTCTTGGCTTTCCCTGAGAGAGATGTAGGTCTGCATATAAAACTCATATTGTTCCCTCTCATCTCTACCCTCAGGAAGGCAAGCATACACATCATCTATAACCATAGCATCTCTGTTTAAGTCTTAGATGATGGAATACACAGCCTTTGTAAACCACAACTCAACCTTGGTGCAGACAATGTGTTGATCCAAGACTTTCTTGGGCCTAATTGCACACTCATCCTGTCAAGCTTGCTGAATGTAATCTTCAATAGTTTGTGCCACTGCATTAGGGAGAGTCACAAATTCCCTCTCAACCTTACTTTGGAAGTGTTTCAACTGATATTTCAAATCATTTAAAATCTTCTCCTTGGTATGGTCTTTCTGCAAACTACCCTTATGCCACTCGGATGAGGATAACTCAAACTGGTCAAATTTAATCAACCTCATCCAATCTTCTATGGACCTCCGAGGTCTTATTGTCTGCCATGGAGTACAAAAATATGTACTAGTCCTGATCTTAATCGACCCATTAGTGGCTAAACAAAATATTTCTCTATGGAACCAGAAAACACACTTCCTTTTCATTAAATCATGCTTCAAACGATTATTAGGGCGAGCTAAACTCCTGCCCTACCTCTCTCTCAACATGAGAGGCTATCTTCTCCTTGAGGAAGGTTGGCACTACGATGCCAGCCTCCCTACTCTATTTCAAACAATCAGTAGTATCTTCCCTTACCATTTTCAACTCATGTTCCCTGATTGTGGCTTTGATCCTGCGTTGCCCCTCATTGTGCCACATTTTTGCATTCATTCTAAACTTATGGAAGTTCAGCATCTTGTAAATATTTAACAATTTTTATAAGGATAATCGGATAATCAGATGGTCGGATGGTAAGATCTGTAAATATTTAACAATTTTTGAGTTTACCCATGTGGTAGTCCGAGGGTAAACACCTTTACCCTCGAACTTAGTTTGAGGGTAGACTACAGCAGATAGGATCTTCAAAAAATTTTATTATGTAGTCATTTCCAATCATATTAATACTCTCACATTATGCATTTACTTCATGATTATTAGATGTGTCAAGTTGAGCTTAAGTGCTAATTTAATGAAGTGTTTGGATTTAATGAATTTTAGTGAGCGATGGAGATCCCTATAGACATCTTGTGCGAGATATTAAGCTATTTTCCAGCGAGAGAAATTTCCAAACTAAGTTGTGTTAGCAAAAGTGTCAGAGCATTCATTTCAGATCATTACTTTTGTTCCCACCAAGCATACAAAATGAGAAATACAATCAGTAGAGTGATTTGGTATGATGCATGTTCAAGAAAATATTTGTACCATGGAATTGATTCTGAGTCAGGCATTCAACCTACATTAGATCATATGTCTAGGTTAGATGCTTCATTTCAGTCTAATCTGCCAATAGATGACACATTTCCAGATGAGCAATTGTTTATGCTAAATCCCTACCCATGGTATGCTGATATAGTTAATTATTTGGCTATGGGTTTAGTACCTCATGACTGGTCCAGTTTAGACAAGAAAATATTCTTTTCGAGGGTTAAATACTTCTTTTGGGATGATCCTTACCTATTTAAGCAATGCCCTAATCAGATTGTAAGGAGATGTATCCCAGAAATAGAAACTCAATCAGTGTTGTCATTTTGTCATGATCAACTCACTAGAAGTCATTTTGGAGCTAAAAAGACTGCTTTAAAAGTGCTTCATAGTGGCCTATATTGGCCAACATTGTTTAAAGATGCATATGAATATTGTAAAAAATGTGTTCAATGCCAAGAAGTAGGCAGAATTACAAAATGAAACATGATGCCAATAAATCCTATTTAAGAAGTAGAAGTTTTTGATGTCTAGGGTATAGATTTCATGGGACCTTTCTCCAAATTCAAAGGGTTTTGTTTATATCCTCTTGGTAGTAGAAGAAGAAAATTTTAAAATGTTTAATTACAGCATGAGGGAGTTTTCTCTCCAAATGTTTGAATTACATCATCATCAAAAGAAGAAAATTTTTAATTACAGCTCTAGAACTCTGGATTTTAAGTCTGCAACTTCTTCTTTCAAAGTTGTCAACTGTTCCAATACAATGTCCATCTTTTCTGATATAGAGGCTGATCCTCTCTGTTGGGATGTAGATGGTTCACTGTGGATCTGAAGTGTCGGTTGATCCTCTATAGAAAACTATTTCAAGTCCTTGGCAGTCAACACTCTGGATTTTAACTTTTTAATTGCCTAGGCTGATAGGTCAGAGGAGCTTGACACTAATTGGTAGATGAGATCACCATAGAATAGTTTCTTTTTGATGCTTGTGATCTTTGAAATGAAAACTCTATACCAGTTCACTTGAATTCTATTCAATACAACATATGTTGCAATCTTTACAAAGATGGACAACTCTACATCATGTCCAAATCTTTGATATATTGTTCTAATTAAAATCAATGCAACCATATGGGCTTTCCCTGTCATATGTTTTAGCCTATTGAACAGATTAATCCAAGGGTTCATGGCCATGCAGTTCTTCATGTCCTATTCAGACTAATTGGCCATTGTAGAGGACTCTAGTACCTCTACACCCTCATTCCTTAGCCCTAGGCTCTCATATATTAATTCAGGTGTCAAATATAATTTCACATCTGTTACATTGGTTACAAAAACCCCATCTCTTCGTGCAAGTTACAATAGAAGGTAGGTACTAAATTCTCAGCCATGAAATTATTACCTGACCTTGGGATAATTTTTAGTAGCCCCTGGAATTCTAGTAAGTCTTTGATCTCATCCATGAAATAGAAATCTACTGGTCTGCTAAAGAGAATATCATAATTCTTAATGTTCTAAAACTTGACCCTAGCCTTAGCATCCCTAAAAATCACTAAATTGGTGCCTATGTGCTGAGCTGGCTCGATCCTTGTATTGCACCCGAATGTACAAGGACAGGTTGTGGTCGGTCCTGGCCAGTGAGAGGTCTAGATCTGAGAAGTAGACGAACGAGGGGACCGTTACTGTGGCCACCATTCCTTCTATAGCCCCGGGAGTGAGACCTTGGTCCACTTTGGCTATCTGTAGCGCTTTGAGGTGAGTTTCCCGATGCTCAGTAGAGGATTGGAGCAAATCCCAAAGGGAGATGTCAACCCGTATCCCTTGCAGCTGGATTGATAGGTCCGGGAGCGACCGCGACTGAATGGCTGGTGCTAAGGAGGCGGCTGCCGGCCTTGCTGAAGCGGCAGCCGGTGGTCGGTTATTGGTTGAAGTTCGCACTGCTATTCCCGGGATGGAGATTCCTCCGGGGCGCGACTGTGGTTGATACACCTGGCCCAACCTAGTTATAGCCGTACATGTGGACGGCTATTCTATCCCCTTGCCTTTATGTTGTATGGAAGTGAGCGTGGCCGGAGGGGAGGGCTTGGTGAGTAGCTATTTTGCCAGGTGTGCTTGGAGTGGCACCAGTGTTGCAGCCGTTGCAGAGGCCGTGTCGACTGGAGTGCCGATCGTGGGCGCAAAGCCGGTGGTTGAGGCTTTGGGGATCGGAGGTACTGCCGGGATGACTGCCCTGACTGGGGCAGCAGGTGAGTAAAGAATTATCTTGGGCTGAGCCCATGTGGTCGTCCCGGCGACTGGCTCCCTTGATGCGGCAATCGGTTCTTTTGATGCGGCAACCGTAGGCACCACCCGAACGAAGAATTTTCCTGTAGGTGGGGATGACGCCTGTTGTGGCGTAGGCTTTGAAGACTTCCTCCTTCTCCGGTGGCCACTGATGGTGAGGATGGAGGTCCGAAGTTGTTGGTAGTATGGCCGGAGCTCCTCCAGTGTAGGCGGATGGTTGGCCAACTAGATGAGGTCGACGGGGTTCAGCCAGGGTGTTCCTGCATCCAGCGGCCGTGCCGAAGGGAGGGATCTTCTTGTCCCTTGTCTGTGCCTGGTTGGATAGGCGGAAACCGGCTGCGTAGGCCGGAACCCTTCGAGCGGGTGCCTCTTTCGAGCACCTAGGAAGATAGCACTGACCTAGGAGTTGCCCACATGATTTGGGAAGGTATGTTGGCCCAGCTCTGGGGGTATGGGAGGTTGTTGAAGCTCAACGGTGCCCGAGTTGATAAGCCTCTGAATAGCTTGTCTCAACGTCCGACAATGGTCTATTGCATGGCCGGCGGACCTGTGGTACTCGCAGTACTGCTACGAATTGTACCAGGCAGGAAGAGTAGCTGAAGGTGGCTTGATAGGGGGAAGCGTGAGTAGTGCCTGGGCCCGGCGGAATACCTGGCTTAGTGGTTCAGAAAGCGACGTGTATTCTGTAATGCGTGGCTGTTGCGGCTACGGGGGTGGCTGGCTTGGCCCACGTTGTTGCTGATCGGGGTGTTGTTGGTTAACGCCTGGGCGATCTCCTCCTTGTCCTTGGTTTCTTTGTTGAGAGGTTGTCGGGGACGTTACCTGCCACTGTTGGCGGGCTGGCGGTTCGAATGCGGCTACCGGGTGTGGATCCTTGGGCCTCCAAGGTTGTTGATTCGAGGCCGCTCGGGTGGTGTAGATCGGCTATTGAACTGGAGTGATTACTGGCGGATGGTATTCTTGGGCCAGGGCGTACACCTGTTGTGGTTGGTATGGTGGTGGTGTTGCCGTTACAACGGTTACAGGAGACGGACGGCCGTTGTCATTCCTTCGGGGGCCGCGATTGTTCCCCATGATATCGCCCAGGGCCGGTGGTCGGGGACGTGCATTTCCTCTGGGGCCGGCTCCAAATGGGAGAGCCGAAAACCTCCCTGACTTCAAGAATCCTTCCAGGCGACTACCAGCTTTGATTAACTGGGAGAAGGTTGAGTACGACTGAATGCATAAAAGGGCCGCCAGTGATGGTTGAGTACCTTGCACAATTATGTCTAGAGAGTCTTCTTCCGTAGGTTTCTCCCAGATTTGGGATGCCAAGGCCCGCCACCTTCTGACATAGCCGCTAAACGACTCATTCTCACGTTGGCGAAGGCAACGGAGATCTTCCAACTTTGGTGCCAGGTCCAAGTTATACACGTACTGTTCCTGGAACATGTACGCCAGCTGTTCCCAGGTGTAGATCTTTGTTAGGTCTAAGGACATGTACCAGGAAAGTGCAGGTCCTTAGAGAGATTTCTGGAATAACCGGACGAGGAGCTTCTCCTCGTGTTGTAGTGTCGCCATGTCTCCACAGAAAGCTTGGAGGTGTGCGCGAGGATCCCCGTGCTCATTGTATTTGACTAGTTCGGGCATTTTGAAATCAGGTGGGAGTGTTGCTTCGGGATAGAAACAAAGATTTTGGAAGGCACAGGAAGGTCGAAGCGGGCCGAATTTTATGCTCTGGAAAGATGCTTCCAGTTTCGCTATCCTTTGCAGTAGCTGCCCTTGCAGGTCAGGCGCCGGGGCGGCAGCCGGCTAGAGCAGTGGCGGGCCAAATTGGTCAGCGATGGGAGTAGTGACGACATCGTATTCTTCCGAATGTGGCCTCTCCGGGACACGGATGGTTGGCCTGGGGAGGATTATGGAACTAATCCCTTGTTGTTGATAGTGCGCCAACTGATGAGCCAGGAGGGTCTACTCGAAATGTCCCGGTTGAGGTGGCAGGAAGGCGTTGGCCGCTCCTATGCCCTCGGTGTTCGAGGGGGGTTGGTAGCACAGGCCGGTGCTCCACGTGGGAGTCGGCCTGTTACCTTCAGCTTCAGTAGTTGGAGAAGCCGGCGGCGCAGGATGCACTGTGGCATTGTTGAATGCTATAGCGATGGAAAGATTAGGCACCCTTGGTTGGTCCGGGTTTCCTGTAGGAACAATGACGGTCCTGGTGAAGTTCGTCCGGGTGACGACAGGTGGTGGTGGGCCGAAGACCACGGACAGCGGCACAGAAGTTGCCGCGGTGACGGAAGGGGATGATCTGGAAGCCGAAGCAGAACCGGTGGCCATGGCTCTTTCTTGTGAGTGAGTTAGGACAGGGGGAGCCAGCGGGGTCTGGAACCTGTAGGGCAGAGATCCGTGAAGAGACGGTGCCCGAAGAACTGCAAAGATCCGTAAAGATCTGTAGGGATACCAAAGAAGGGTGATACAGTGCAATGCATTTGAAAGCGGCTTCGCTTAGTAAATGCGACAAATGTGTTAAAAAATCCTAACGGAAAAATAAAAAACTGACTAAAAAAGAGCCGTATGAGCGAGAGTCTAAGCTACTTAATCGATAAAATGCAGCGAGTGTCCCCAGCAGAGTCGCCAAAAATCTGTACCCTCTCTTTCATCTGGCTATCACCCGGAAGCCCATGGGTTTCCACCGACCCCGCTGGCAGATGGACCGAGGTACAGAGAATTGAAAGGTGTTTGTGTGAGCGCATCACCATGTGCGATTGATGGCTCGTTGAACGGAGTCGCCACCTTATTTTTGGGTAGAAAACAAGGAAAACCGGATGGGAAAGTGTCCTTCCACAATCGAAACGATAAAACCACGGGAATCGCGTAAAATTGTGTAACATGAGAGAACTGGATACGGGGCTCAGGGTACTGTTGGGGAAGGTGTTAGGCACCCTCAGACAGCCCGAGCATTCCTGGCCTCTCTTCGGCTCTAAAACGAAAAACATGATAATCAATCCGGCCACTTACGGCCTTACCTTGGAAGACTTTCCAGGGTGTTTAGAGGGATAACCGTATCCCTTCCGATGAAAATAAACACGAATCAAGTAAACAAATGGGAATTGAACAAAACGAGGATCTATATTGGATCCAGTGGTGAAAAGAGATGGGTTTTCGGGGAGCCGGCAGCCGGCTACTTGTACCGGTTGACCGGCGGCTGGTCAGCTGCCTTCCCAACCCATTTTCACAGTCATGGGGTTTTGCAGAAATGGGGGCTGGTTCCTTGAACCGACCAGCCGGCGGCTTGCCGGCTGTTTCCACCCTGCATGCGCGCCCATGGGGATTTTGGGGAAACGGGGGCCGGTTGCTTGAACCGGCCAGCCGGCGGCTTGCCGGCAGTTTCCCCCCTCCATGTGCACCCATGGGGATTTTGGGGAAATGGGGGCCGGTTCCTTGAACCGGCCAGCCGGCGGCTTGCCGGTTGTTTCCCCCCTCCATGCGCAGCCATGGGGGTTATTTGGGGAAATGGGGACCGGTTCCTTGAACCGGCCAGTAGGCGGCTTGCCGGCTGTTTCCCCCTTTTAGGTGCACCCATGGGGGTTTTTGGGGAAATGGGGGCCAGTTCCTTGAATCGGCCAGCCTGCGGCTTGCCGGCTGTTTCCCCCTTCCATTTGTAGCCATGGGGGTTTTTGGGGAAACGGGGACCGGTTCCTTGAACCGGCCAGCCGGCAGCTTATCGGCTGTTTCCCCCCTTTAGGTGCACCCATGGAGGTTTTTGGGGAAACGGGGGCCGGCGGCTTGCTGGCTATTTCCCCCTTCATGTGCACCCATGGGGGGGTTTTGGGGAAATGGGGGCCGGTTCCTTGAACCGGCCAGCCGGTGGCTTGCTGGCTGTTTCCCCCCTCCATGCACACCCATGGGGGTTTTGGAGAAACAAGGATCGGTTCCTTGAACCGGCCAGCCGGTGGCTTCCCGGCTGTTTCCCCCCTCCATGCGCACCAATGGGGATTTTGGGAAACGGGGGCCGGTTCCTTGAACCGGCCTGCCGACGGCTTACCGGCTGTTTCCCCACCCCCTTTTTCTCTTGACATCTGTAAAAGCATGGGATTTAACAGACAACTTATATTTTCTGGGGTATCGAGAGGGTAGGCTTACGCCTCCCGAAAAAAACGTACGAGGACCGTCGGGTTGTACGTGTTCGTACACCCGAACGGCCGCCACCGGCATCCTCGCCGGTGGCGTCATCCCGGAAACTTTTCCGGGGCATCGGGAGAGTAGACTTACGTCTCCCAAAAAAACGTACGGGGACCGTCGTTTTGTACATGTTTGTAGACCCGAACGGCCGCCCGGAAACTTTTCCGGGGCATCGGGAAAGTAGACTTACGTCTCCCAGAAAAACATGTAGGGACCGTCGGCTTGTATGTGTTCGTACACCCGAATGGCAGCGTCGTCCCGGAAACCTTTCCGAGACCTCGAGAAGGATTCGTAGAGAGTGGATAAAAATTCTTAAAACCTTTGGGAAACTTGGGGTTTCCATGTAAAAAGACCCCACAGATGGGTCATGAGTGAACTGAGCGCGACGGGGCCGGGTAGATTAACCCGGCCAGGAGGGTGGCCACCAGTACCTTCAGACGTGTTTTCGAAGGAATGATACCCAGGTCCGTCCTCCGGCCGTTCCCTTGCACAGGGAAGGAGTTATGCGGTCGAGGCTCGATGAAACGTAGTGAAAACATACATAAAACAGCGAGGGTGGAATGACTTACCTGTAGGGGGGTCATCGACGGGGATTAGAAGTTCTCGCTCCGGCACGGTGAAAAGGCGTTGGGGCCCCGAGCTGCTTTCCTCCTTCGGAACCGGTGGATGGTTGCTTCTCCGAAGGGTGTTAGCCTTCTTCCCAGGAAATCCCGCCCTTCCGAAAATCCTTCGCTCTTCAAAGTTTCGCCCCTCCTCTCCAGAAATTCCAGCCTGCCGAGTGGTGTAGGGGGGCCGCCCTTTTTATAAGGGGTTGCCTTCCTTCTTTGGGGGCGCCCGAAGCTGGAAGGTGGCATAATTCCGGCTTGATTACGCGGTCCGCGTAATTGGCAGATTTGTGAGATTTACGTGATTAAATCTCGTCGTATTTTCCTGATTGATTCGGCTTGCCTTCTTGGGTAGTCAACCGGCAGCCGCTACGTGGTAGGCGGAAGCCAGCTGGTTCCCCGATCATTCGCACGAAGATGTGGTTTTTTGGGATTCGGGTGCCGCTTCCTTGAAGCGGCTTGCCAGCGGCAAGCCAGCTCCATCCCCCTAACTTTTTACAAAATGTGGGTTTTTGGGGGTCCGGGAGCCGCTTCCTTGAAGCGGCTTGCCAGCGGTAAGCTGGCTCCATCCCCCTAAGTTTTTACCAAATGTGGGTTTTTTGGGGTCCGGGTGCCACTTCCTTGAAGCGGCTTACCGGTGGTAAGCCGACTGCATCCCCCTAAGTTTTTACCAAATGTTGGTTTTTTGGGGTCCGGGTGCCGCTTCCGTGAAGCGGCTTGCTGGCGGCAAGCCAGCTCCATCCCCCTAACTCTTTACCAAATGTGGGTTTTTGGGGCTCTGGGTGCCGCTTCCTTGAAGTGGCAAGCCAGCTCCATTCCCCTAACTTTTTACCAAATGTGGGTTTTTGGGGGTCCGGGTGCCGCTTCCTTGAAGCGGCTTGCCGGCGGCAAGCCGGCTCCATCCCCCTAACTTTTTACCAAATGTTGGTTTTTGGGGGTCCGGGTGCCGCTTCCTTGAAG
>JAMKPZ010002962.1:0-36693 GCA_024699675.1 Amphibolis antarctica
AAGAATAACGCAGGGCCCGTGCTTATACACTAGCGGAGCGGCAAAATTACCTATGGATCGAGAGCGAACGGAGAGCCAAGGGGCACCGCACCTGTCGGTTGATGGCGCCGAAGGCGGATCGGACGGTATGAAACAGGCGCGACCGACGACGGGGCGGAGGAAGAAGAGGATGGATGGAAACTGCTTGCCTTCGGAGCTGAGGTGAGCTTTTCCGCTTCCGTTTGGTTCTGTCTGCGATGCAACGACGGACTCCGAGAAAATGATCGGAAAACTACTGCTACGACCTGTAACGACCATCCATTGGTTCTCCATTTTCCAGGCGGAGGGCTCAACGCTTTTATACTTGTCGGATACGATTTTTTTTAATTATTATTATTTCGTATAAATAATATGAAAAAAACCGTATATTTGAGGTCGTTTGTACGTTAAAAATTTAACAAAAGAAAAAAATAAAGAAATGAAATTTTTTTTAAAAACTATTTGTATAAATTAATTTAAAAAAATTTATAAATTTTTTATATTTTAACATTTCAAATATAATTTTACATTTTCACGAATTTATATAATCAAGAGAGGCTGACTATGACGTTAGAAAAATATCGTAATAAAATTTTCGAAAAAATTTTCCTACCTCAACAAACAAAAAAAATTTACACTTACGGTTAGTTTATGCAAAATCAATAAAAACGGTTAGAATTGAACTTTTACAAGATTATACAATTTTTGAAAAAATGAAGTTAAAAATATGTAGTATTCTTTGCAAAAAATCTATCATTATGTTAGAGAACGTTTTTATCTAAAATTGTAAATATGCAAAAGAATTAAGGTGATAAAACTAATTTCATGAATAAAGTTAAAATTACAAAGTAATTAAAATGATAAAAATTTATATGTTAAAATCTATATAATAATAATAATATTAAAAATAATTTTAAGAGTTAAAAAAAATTACACGCAAACGATGCCATTGTTTCAAGTAGTCTTCCGATCAACGAGTTTTAATTGAGATGTGTAACATATTAATATTTAGACTTAAATTTTGTTTGAAAATAAAATTTACAAAAATTGACGTTAGTACAAATAACAAGGTTCATTTGAGAGAATTGTATTTACTCATTATTTATATTGGATTGTATCAGTGCAAGTGTAAAAGAAAATGACTCAAGACTTACAGTCTACAATTTAGGTCAAAAGTAATGTTTTTCGACGTATCAAATTGTAGATTTGATATGTTGACTAAAAAATATTACACTAAAAATGGATTTTCAATATAACATTTTTACAAAATGATATTTACTATATAGTAATTTTAACATATCATTTTACAAAAAAATACAATGAATAAAAAAAAATCCTAACCATTCTCAAAAAAAACCTATGTACTCGTACCAATTAAAGCTATCACAGTTTGATTCCACTGAAAAACAACTCAACATGACTTGAGAAATTACGCTGAATCAATTAACAATACAATCCGACTTGAACATACTGTATTGAACCAACACAGTTAGGCTCACCTAGTTAACATTTATATTTAAACTTCCACTCTGAATTCTAATCATACATACAAAATACAATACACATTTGGTAGAGTAGCATCCTTTCTTTAAATTTACTAATTAACTTAAGAGAAGTTTATACACACCAGAAAGTAAGAAAGCAAAAAGTTAAGAAAATATGTTTATAAAGTAGGGTTTTTGTGCAACCTAAAAAGTTAAGAATGAAAGTTCAACTTTTCAGAAGTATAAATAACTCAACTTTTCACCTCCCTTTCTGATTTTCTCACCCTCACCCTCATGAACCCAACTTTCCAACTACCCAATCTCTCCCTATATGCTTGCCTGATGATCGAACACTCTGAACATTTGCTTGCTCTCTCCCTCTCCCCTCCGTTGACATTCACCCACCCCCTCCCTCTCCCCTCCATCGCCTGCTCCTTCCCTCTCCCCCTGTTCCTTCTCCGGTTCTAAAAAGCTGTGGAGATTCTGCATAATGTATCCACTGAAATATTGTTGTTAACCATCCACCTTTTTAGATTCCGAAAAGTTGCGGAGATTCTGAATTATGTAATGCCCAATGACATTGAAAATGCTGCATTTCTTTTATAGAGGTAGTTTGATAATGGTGCTCCAGCTTTGAACACCGTGAAAAGATGCGGAGATTCTGAATTATGCATGCAAACAGCATTGAAAATGCTGCATTACTTTTAGAATTTTCGAAACACCATCAGTTGTCTTCTCAATGATATGCATACTAAAATTGGAAATATTTCAGTAATTGACTATGGTTGCATCTTGACTTAAGGTCCTTTGCAATGTATAATTGTGTTCCTCATTTTTAAGAATGCAAGATGCAAAATTCATCAACTTCCAATTACCATAGAACATCAAACCAGAAAGGTGATCTTTGTAAAGCCATGTAAGTAAATATTAATTTGGAAAGGTAATTAATTATTAATTTTTTATGCCATAAGAAAAAAAATCTAAAACATTAATGTAAATAGTATCTATGTAAACAAATTTATTGAAAACAACTTTCAATGCAATACACCAACAAAGCACTGCAAAGGATGATTGTGCAATAAAATTATTTTAAACCATTGCCAACTAATCAGTTTTTCCTGGTATTTGCGCATTCAGAAAATGATGAAAACAAATTAAAAAATACATGAAAATGAAGGCAAGTAATTTCAATTTCAAAACTTTTCTAATATTGATGCATGTAACAGAAAACGATAGAATTTGAAATTTAGGCGTTTATACACGTAACAAAAAATAATAACATTTTAAGTTAAATATTAACGTATCACAATTAATATGTATAAACTATAATTAGTGAAAGAATAAAAATCTAAAACAACATTTGCATTGTATTAGGTTCATCAGGTTCAATAACATTTGCATTGCAATGTCATTCATGAAGCTACGGAGAAAAACAAACCCAGAAAATGAGTGTGAGATCAAACCTGAGAACTCAGAAAACAGTCCTAATAAGTGTACTGCGGATTGCCCCACCTCCTCCCAGCTCTCTTGTAATACGGTGTTTCGTCAATTGTTCTCCTCACGTATTCTATGAAAGGCTGCGGTGTGCTATCTGTTGGCTGGCCGCTTCTGACAGAAGCATGCAAGGGTGTAGCAGGGGAATTGTCGGCAGCCGAGGGTGGTGGAACCTGTTGCCTGGGCGGTACATATGTTTCTGGTTTGTCCAATAATCTAATGAAGATGATAAACGTCAAGAGCAGCAGAATAAAACACGTTGATACAGAAATCCATATAACAGTTCTTGATGGTGAGGATGCATCATTATCTCCGGGATTATGGTTGACATCAAATTCTACCATTTGACCTGTAAACACTCACAAAGAGAATTTTGCTTAGTAAAGCTTTGATATCCCAAAAATATTGTCATGCCAGGTGAAAGCCAAGGATAAAGAACAGTAATTAATCTCCAGGATCAGATGTGTAATACATACAACTGGCTGACTGCATCAATGATGAAAATGACTATATTCAATAGCATCAAAATAACAGAAAAGATACAGAACAATGGGTGTATAAACAATCTGTGGAAGAATATTATAAATTAGAATTTTAAAAAATTTCAAAGTCTTGCACAAACAATAGTGAGACATACACACTCACCAGTATCTGGAAGCACAATGGTAATTCGATCTGTAAACTTTCTGGCTTTTAGAACCATAATCTGTAGGGAGGTAATGTCAATATCATGTGAATATATTTATTGATTTATAACAATGGGATATTCACCTCATATTCTATGCATCCTCCAATGGAAAAATCCTCTTTGAAGAGAGGTCTGATCATTAGCAAGTCTTTGTGACCCCACTGTATTTGAACATCTTAACAAACCAATTACAAAAACTTCAGATATTAAATTAACAATTCATATTTTTGGTGATGCATTATTGACAAAATAACCGTAAAGTTAAAAGAACCTGTATTCCCCATGATTGTAAACCTTGTCTTGTTGGAAATTGGTGACAAACTCAGCTGCAAAATTACAGTGATCAATTTTTCCGAAATCAAGTTAGAAGATAAAAGGTAACACTTATATTTTATTTGTCCTTACCTTTTCCACCTCAGAAACTGAAAATCCACCAATGAAAAGAGAATGAGCGGATGCCCTTGTATCCTGTGCATCTTTTAAGGAGGCCATAATTGATATATATACACGTCCCCTCCCATCACTATCCAGGAGTCCTATTCTGGTTGTTTCTAGCTTGGAAGCAAAATTCACTAAATGCTTTGGTGTGTAAGGGAAAAAAAGGCAATATGAAGCACCACTGACATTATCATACCATGGTTTGACATACCTATATAACAAAATATAAACATTTTTCAGGATTACTAGGTCATCTTGGCAAACACTCAAAGTGTGAAAAGAAACATACCCAACATAAGAAGGATCAACTGTGCAGTCGTACACGGTATCAGAAGTAGCTGTAGAAGATTTAATGTTGTACTTCAAGGAATCACTATTTGCACAATGAAGACAGTGAAGGTAAAGTCAAATCCACTTTGACTTCAACGGAAAAAACAAAAGGGATTTGACAAATTCTATGGTATAATCAAAGCACTGACATCAAAGGCATATATATAACTCTCAAAGAAAGCATCAAAAATAGCTATATAATCTAGTCTGGAACAATCAAAAATTGCATTTTAGTTCCTGGGACTAAAAGATTTAGGATAGCTTGCATCTTTTAAATATGACAGTAACCCCTACACAGATTTGATGAAGAGGCAGGAACTATATATTTTTTTCACTGACAATATTTTGAATGATTCTACGTAAAATCATTCTGCGATACTAATTTATTGGTGGGAAAAATGGGACAGCGTACCACAACAATACCTTAAATTGTGTAAACATTGCCAAATTAGTCATGATTAAATTTAATTGTCAATACAACAAAATGAACCTTTGCAAAATCATAATAATGTTGTCCTGACTTATAGTTAAAAAACCCTAGAAACAAATACGATAAAAAAGAACCTCAAAACAGGTTAATATATAATATTCAATCATAGAAAGCTAAATGTAATTCTGTTTGTAGAGGTTAACTTCTATAGAATTGATCCTAAGTCCAGATAAAAGAGGAGAATTAGCATTGACCAGACAACTATAAAAACTTATTAATCTTTTATGAATATAAATTTTAAAATAATTCAATTAGAGGAGATAATCACTTGTCTTATTGACAATCACAAATATACATATATATATACATATCTAGGTAAATAGATCTACAAACAGATCATTAGCCCAATGGACCTAATACTAACACTCCCCCAAAGTTGACAGGTACAAGTCAAACATCTCCAACTTGTTACAAAATTGTTTAAATACACCTACATTAAGACTTTTGGTGAAGATATCTGCAAGCTGATCAAAGACCGAATCTAGGGACTGCAAATCATGTCTCCTTCAACTACTCTCAAACAAAATGACAATTTATTTCAATATGCTTTGTTTGTTCATAAAAAGGTATTATCACTCCCAATGTAAATAATGCTTGGTTGTCATAATGCATGACAATGGGAACTGACACTTGAACTCCTAGTTCAGTAAGAAATGATTTAAGCTAGACTAGTTCACTAGTTTCTTGAGACATGACCTTGTATTCTACTTTTGCGCTTGACTTAGAAATAATGTTCTATTTCTACTATGTTATGTTGCCAGATTTCCTTCAACATAGGTATAACATTCAAAAGTAGAATGTCTATCACCTTTATCTCCTACATAACTAAAATCGGAATAGGCAACAACATTGAGATGACCATTACGTGAATAAATGAGCCCTTTTCCTAAATTGCCTTTAATATAAGCTAGAATTCTCAAAGCACCATGTTAATGAACCATTTTTGGTTCCTTCATAAATTGACTCGAGACCCACTGCAAACGAGATATCTCACCTTATACCTATAAGATAAATAAGTTTGCCAACCAACCTCCTATAATGTCCAACATCATTATAAAGTTTTGAAGTGGAATCCCAAAATTAAAATTTGACCTCAATTGGAGTTTTCTCTGGCATACATCCAAGAAGGTTGGTTTCTTTCAACAAATCAAGTGCATATTTCCTTTGTGAGAGAGCTATCTACAATTTTAAGTATTCAAACTCAATACCTAAGTATTTAAGTAAATCCATGAGCAACTAAACTTTATGTCAATTAATATTGTCATCTGATTTATACTTGATAGTAAATACCCAACGACATCCAACAACTAGAGCATCCTCTGTTAGGATCGATCACGACCATTACAAAGGGGGTGAATAATGATTTTTCACATTTATATAATTTTCGTACGAAGTTTTAACTAAAATTCAAAGTAAACGAAATACAAATAATGAAAACGATACGAGTGAAACGAATAATTCGAAATAAAGTCGAGTACGAATTTCAAAACAAAATAACGTGCGAATAGTTGATACGATGTAGAAACAATAACAAGAATACGGAAATAAAACACAGAGAATTTTTAGGTGATTCACCAACTAGCTACGTTTACCCCCAGACTTAAAAAGCTTGAACCTAATCTAATCACTATTAAAACTATTATAAATCGAGTGTTTAAGGTCGAACACCTAACCAACTATAACAAGGGTTTGTAGTCACACCTTCCAACCAACATAAAACCAAGAGTTTAAGGTCAAACTATCCAACCAAAAAAAGTTTAAGGTAAAACTCTTCAACCGACAAGAATTTAAGGTCAAACTCTTCAACTGACAAGAATTTAAGGTCAAACTCTTCAACCAACAAGAGTTTAAAGTCAAACTCTTCAACCTACCACTCCAAAATGGAATACCCACGTGTATTTAGGTCGAACACACATCAAACTAACAAAAGAAAAACAAAATCAATCACTTTCAAAACAATCAAAATGAGTTCACATCAAAGAAGTGCAGAAATCAAAATTTAAGCTTTTACGCCTTCAAGATCTCCCACCAAAGCATGAAAATTCGTCCAATTGAGTCTAAAACGTGAGCACTAGAGCCGCAAGAAGGTGAGTGAAAATTTGTGAATGAATGGTGTAAAAATGATAAATTGGGCTCCTATTTATAAATGCAAACTTAACTTAAAAATCAGTCCAAAATCGTTATAATGTTTTTCCATTTTACCATATAATTTCAATTGGATCGTTGTACGAAATGTTTGTTTCAATAAATTCGTTATAACATTTTCAAAATCGTTATAACGATTTTCTTATGTGTCAAATCTTAGAATTTTCAAATCTAATCTTAATGATTAAATCTTTTCAAAAATTTTCCTAATTAGTGTCAAATTCAAAATTTATTATAACAATTTATAAATCGTTATACCGATTTTTCTTGAGTATCTAAAATTACGAATTTTCCTAGATTTAATTTCTAAGTAAATATCTTTTCAAAACCTTTCCTAAGTATTATTTGAAATTCAAAATTCGTTATAACGATTATGAAAATCGTTATACCAATTTTCCTAAATTCCTTAATTTACGGGATTTTCTCTAACGGATTTATTTTTCAAAATATTTACTATGTTTTGGAACATAATTAAAAATCGTTATATCGATTTTCTCAGATGCTGAATCTTGTGATTTGACAAATGAATAGTAAATCGTTATATTGATTTTAGTCTATGTTGATTTTAATGTGTAGACTTAAAATCTAAATGAGTAACCTAAAATAGTGTCCAAACTTTTTTAAGTGAATATGTGTGCTCGTGATTTATCTTCATTGGCTTCAACACTTTCATCTTTAATTCCTGGAATTTCTTTAATATGCTTTTTGCAATTTCTTCATCCCTTCATCCTCTTTTGACTTCATCACTTGTAGCTTTAACTTGATTTCTTCATACCTTCATCTTCTTCACATTACGTTATATGACATCATCAAAACTTATAAAGGGTGAGTTCTCAACATCCTCAAGCCAAGCAACCACCTCCCATCTTCTCCTACCAAGTAGTGCTTACATTTCAACATTCATTGCATTCTTCCACAAAGGAAGGGTAAGGGTCTCATAATAATACTTAAGAATAAATTCTAAAGAAAAAGCCAAGGTAAATCACTTGTAATCAGGTGAAAGAGCGACATAAGAAATAAAGCTTGAAATAGGGTGTAGGGTAGAAGCACAAGTACCTTTACAAAGTACAATAGGAAGGTTAAGAGAAGAGAAATCTATGACAATAAGAGGTGGCATGGCCTGAGTTGTGGATGGCATACAATGGTGGTGATGCTGATAAACCTATAGGAGAGCTAGGGAAGTCACTTAAGTAGAGATGTCAATGAGCCATGTCGGCCTGGCACGACTCAAATTTTTTGTAGGCAACTATTCGTGTTGAGCCAGGTCGTGTCTGGCCTTTCAGCTGGTGGCCCAAGAATGACCCATTTGGCCTCGTGCCAGGCTAGGTTTGACATGATTTAAATTTTAATTATTTTTTATTTTATTAAAAATTAATAACATTAATATAATTTATAAATACTAAAAGATGGTTAAAGATGAGATTTGAGCACGCAACTATGCATAACTTATTAACAAACTTAAACCACCAAGTTACAATGTATACAATTTAAAAATATATATTAAAATAAATATAAAATTTTAAAAAATTACAAAATTATTTTCGTATCCTGTCATACCGACACAACATAGAAGTTTGGCCTAAGCACGACCTGCTAAATTGTGTCATGTCAGTTAACAACACAGTTTAACCATGTTGGGCCGTGCCGACCCAATTAGGCACAACCCAATTGACATCTTTACACTTGAGTGGCTTTTGTTGCTTTAGACATATCTTGAAGACATAAAGGACGATAAACAATGGGTAGTTGAGGTGTGGGGTTTGAGCAAGTAAACTTAACTTGGGTAATGGAGAAGAATGGAGTATCCTTAAGAAAAATAACATGAGCAAACACAAAATAGCAACAAAAAGAGGTATGGTAACACCTATACCCTTTTTGGGTATGAGAATAGCCAACTTAAGTTGAACTTATGTCCTTTACTTTTCTAATGTAAGATTGGTATAGTATTTTCCAACATTTGTAGTCTTTCATAGATGCTACAAGTTTCCTTTTTTGAATTGGATGGTTGCGTGGGAACTTAGAGCCATTTAGAAATTTTTTGACCTTGATTTAGTGATGAAATATGAACATATAACTCAAACCATTTAAAAATAAGAGAAGAGGAAGTTCAAGCCCAAATCCTAAGAAGTATTTTAGCTTTCTCAAATCCATAGTAACAAAATATGTTTCAAGATATTCTTTAGTCACTCCAAGAGCTACTGAGTTGCTATTTGTCAACAATATGCTACCATACATAGAAAGTTTTGTACAACGACCATTAGCCTTGTAGCAATCTGTGGTACATTTACAAACATAGCAAGTTGCTTCATTGCCATTTTTAACATTGATAGGTTGTTATAAATAAACCTGACAATGCAACAAGCCATTCACAATTTAACATCTAAATGATAGATTTTCCATCCAAATTAAGCTACAATTGCAAGAAGTCTGAATGTGTCCAATCTAGCAACAGGTGTAAATGCGTCCACATAATCCACTCTATATTTCTTAAAAGTATCCCTTCACAACTAATGCATTGAGACAGATTTAATGCTTCTTCAGATCCTGCAGATTCAACTAATGCAACACTACTTTGATAAATTTCAGTAAAGGATCTTGTACCTTTAATTGGGGTGTGAACTAGATTTTCATCCTCCAGTTGAATCATATCTAGTTGATCATCTTGCAGTCGAGCTTCATTTTACAGATTATCATTATCTACCACTTGATCATTTTGCAGTTGAAGCTCCAATTGTGGATTATTCTGAATAAGACCTTGCACATACACTTCAGAACTTTCCATTGTTCTGGCAAATGGGAATGCCGATTTGTTTGAAGTTGCATCTTGGTATTCGATTTTCATTTCTCACTTTCATTGACACATATCTCTTGACACTATCATTGCTTGTGTAAAGTTGATAGACATTGTGAGCTTTAGATACAGTACCATTGCCCACAAATATCCTTGAATTTGCTTCAATGTCAAGTGCACGCTTGAATTATTTTGAAAAAGATGCAAATGAAGCATACACAACCAGATATAGTTAAAAAATTGGAAGATGTTGAATTATTTTGTCATTTTATGTTAAGTCTTATTATTGGGTTATTGCATATCCATTTACCCAGATATCCACCCAATATATATATATATCTCTATGGTATTTTGTTAATCAAAATCAATTAATGATAATCAGTTTTCCTATTCTAACTTGGTATTAGAGCTAGGGTTTCAACCCAAACCCCCACCCATTGCTGTTGTTTCCATCACCACCCATTTATCACTGTCACTTCCTCTCTTCATCGACATTGTCGACTCCTTCTCCCATCTTCCTCTCTCTCTCTCTCTCTCTCTCTCTCTCCACCTCGTATTCTTCATCCTGGCCATTCTTGCATGCCATCTCCCACACTGATTGCATCCAGCTAAGGTTATAGCTAGATTTCACCACTCACCACTCTTGCCACAGCATCTAGCTAGGTTTCCGGCTCTGAAATACCACTGCATCTTCTGCCATTTCTGTGCCATTCACATTGATGGTAGCTGTGGCATGTGATTGGTAGTATGTTATACGCTGCCATCCTCTCAATTTGCACGTGTAGACTGTGTTTCTATGTGTGTTTTGTGCCATTGATGTGGGGCTTGTGCTGCCTATCGGTTGTACTATGCTAAACAACCCCGTTCTAGTGTGTGTTGTTTGTTGTTGCTACTGCTTCAGACTTGTAAGGCTAGCTTTTGGTCGATACCTGTGCTTATTTCCCAAGAACTGATTTGTTGCAGATATGGCTGCCCGTGACCATCTCTCTAAAGGTTTTGGATCTACTTCAGAAAACTTGAATGGTAGCGATTACATGTTATAGGTGAGAAGTTTTGAAACAATTGTACTTGCACATTGTATGCTAAATCATGATCCTCCAGATTTCAAGGAGTCGGCATACAGTAATTGAGTGGCTGATGATGCCACCATTATTTCATGGATGCTAACCAGTATGGAGCCATTTGTGGCATATGATATCATAATGATGTGCTTGAACAAGAAAACTTGGAATTCTGTCGGAAAAACTTAAAGACATGAGAAGAGCATAGCTAAGAAATTCAAGTTTATGAACAGTTCTTTACTTTGAAACAAGGTGACCAATCACCACAGGACTATTATAACACCACACATGGTTTACTTGAGTTAGACATCTACCATCCACTTGTAGATATTGCTAAGATACGATAGTATAGAAAGGAAGTTGTTGTCACATACCTATCACAATTACATCTCGAAGTTTCCTTGCAAATCCATGGATAGATTCTTGGAGCATATCAAATGCTGGACCTTAAGGAGACCTTTGCAAAAGTCATGAGAATTTCAACAAAACCTCAATCTTCCATGGTGGATTAGTGTGTGATGGCGACCTCATTTTATGTAGTCATGCAGGTGGTGGTCATGAAAGTTGGCAATCCACTTATTGTCTGCATTATGTGAAGACTAGCCATCGTTTTGACAAATTTTAGGACAAGTATGGTAAACCAGTCATCATATTGTTACCTTATCGTTGGAGGAATATGATTGACTTCTTCAATTGTGGGATTCCAGTTCCACAACCATGACTGCCCAAGCTTCTATTTCAGGCACTATCACCTATACCTCTTTGCTTCCTTTTACAAATAATTCCTAGGTCATATAGATTCTAGTGCTTCCTTGCATATGTTAGGTACATCCACCATTTTGATAAATCATCATCCACTTCAAATATCTCTATTGTTACAATTGTTGATGGTCATTCATGCTCAATATCAAGACAAGGAGACATTGAAGTCTCATCTCAAATTAAGCTAAACAATGTCCCATATGTACCTAATTTTTCTGTAAATTTACTTTCCATTAGTACAATTACTACTTGTAGATGGAGAAAATGATTGATTTAGATTGTAGGCGTAATGACAAGGAGTACCAAGTTGTGCATGACAATGTATCGAGTAGTTTAATGACTATAATGTTCACAGTAGAATCATCAAATCCTTTGGCATTGTTGGTTAGGGTACCCCCCTCTCAGAAACTTTAGAAGGCTCTTAGTTTTTTGTTTCACCATTTGAGTGTAAGTCATATCAATTAGTTTACTCATGCTTCTTTTAAGTGTTTGTGTCTTATGTCCAATAAGAATGTCTGTGATGTTATCCATTGTAATGTTTAAGACTTGAGTCAAGTTATCTTTGTTTTAGGTCATCATTATTATTTGGTGTTTCGTGCCTCTATTTGATAAAAAATTGTCATGACGTTTATGTACTCAAAACTTTTCTAGCTGAAATAATTATTTTCTGCACCATTCCTAAAATAGTGTACCAATAATGCTCTTGAATTAGTTCAATAGAATTTTCAAAATGTTTACACCCCTCATAGTATTAGACATTAAACCACTTATTCTCACACATCCCAATAGAATGGTATCATTGACGGAAAACACCAACATATTCTTAATGTTTCTTAAACCCTTATGATTCAAATGAATGTACCTAAGGAGGTGTTTGTGCATGTAGAAGTAAACAAAAATGAATTAACGAAAATTCATTTCTTGATAAAAATTAAATTGAGGGGAAATAAATTCAATGTAAAAGTATTTATGTACCTATTAGAATTGAAAATGAGTGTGTACATGTAGGAATGAAACAAAATTGAATTGAAAATATCCTAGTATCCAATATAAAATAAATATTTAATACACGTTTATAAATATTTTTTATAATTTTAAATTATAAATAATTTTAAAAAAATTTATTTAAAATTTAAAAAATAACTTATAATTATTATACAGTTTCCATGTATTATGTCCACCACATGACCTTTCAATATTATTTTTATCCATGTTTTATTTTATACTCTTTTTTTTCTTCTTCCCTTCTTTTTCTTTTTTCCTTTTTTTTCTTTTATTTCGTTTCTTTACTTTTCTCTTTTTTTTCTATCTACCCCAACATTGGCGACCAGCAGTAGAGGAAGGGGGTGCCAACGGCAGACCTCTATCCTCTAACGTCTAAGGACGAAGAAGTGAAGGATGCATCACTGGTCTGTGCGAGGATTTCCACTTGAGGAAGCACACAAAAACAGGGGCAAATGCGTTGTCAGTCCAGGCATGGGTTTCTACTTGAGGAAGTGCACAAAAACTGTGGTAGATGCGTTGTCAGTCTAGGAAAGGGTTTTCGTGTGAAAAAGGGTGCTAGAGACAGATAGAGATGAATATTTCGACAGAGACATGCTCAAGGGAGGGGAGAAAGATGCCTGAGGGAGAGAGCGTTTAAGGGAGAGGGTGGAGACAAATGGAGACACACGAGGGAGAGGGTGCTCGCAAGGGAGACGGTGCTCACAAGGGAGAGGATGGTCACAGGCTGCCAAAGTGATGCACTGCCTTGCACAGTTTGAGCGATCACGGACATCGAAATCCCTTAAATTCAAAGGGAGAGGGTTGCAACCCTTAATGTGGCACAAACACCCAAATCAGGGGAAATTCAATTCTAGTGGCACAAACACCCCTTAAAATATTTTTGATTAGATACCATTATTTCTACATCATTCCTTACCATCTTATGACATTCCACTTTCTTACCATCTTCATGATTGTGATTTTTTTTTCCCTTGCTTCCTAAATTTTGTTCAAATCTTCTCTCAAAGTTTGACAAATTATCTCCTAGGTTCATTAAGTGTATTTTTATGGGTTATCATTTTAATCAAAAAAGATATCAACTTTATCATCGTCTAGCTTAAAAGTATTACGCCTTAGTTGATGCCACTGTTTTTGAAACACAATCTTATTTCAGCACATCCTCTACCATAGAGAATGTTCCTTTACCAACTCCTCCTTCAGAATATCTTAATAGGTTGCCCACAAGGAGAATGACTTATCCGTTGTAACATCTTTTACCAAAACAACCACTACAGGTATAACTCGTCATCAGAGGATGCCTAATCACCTTCAGTTGCTCCTTCCTCAGCCTGTTTGCAAATCTGCCATTCCCTACTCATATTTTAGATTCATCACTACATATTGCCTTACAAAAAGGTAAACACTCTTGTACCTCACACCTTTTATCCTAATTTGTTTTCTATGATAACCTTTGTAATGCCTTTCATAGTTTTGTCTGGTCTATTTCATCAGAATCTCTTCCCCAAAACTATCAAAAAGCCCCACTTATACCTCACTAGAAAGCTACCATAGATGAGGAAATAAAAGCACTCTGGTCATGTGGCATGTGAAATCTGTTTCCTTACTTTGATGGAGCAAACATACCCCATTGTCGATCAATGTATACTATCAAATACAAACTTGACGGGGACGATTGATTGATAAAAAGCCCATCATGTAACTTGTGGTTTCCAACAATTATCAAAAACAATACTTAATGAAGACATAAAATACAACAATTCATAATTCAATCAAATGAGGAATAAGAAATAGTGGTCAATTCTCAGTCAAGAAAACTACTAGAAAAATAAACAAAAATTGAGCAAACCTCAACTCTACAATGAACTTGTATCCTTCAGAAGGAAATGGAACATTTGTCAAAGTCTCTAATGGGGCATGAACTAAAATCTGCTCATTTTTCAGTACTGTAACTGTTGTTTGTACTTTAAATCTTGAATCTTCAAAGTACACTGTCCAAAGTATTTTTGTTACAACACCAAATTATCAAACATGGATATTTGTCAAACAGGCTTGCATATATAAAGTGCAGTTTGGACAGCCTCCAGTGATTACCTTGAGAATTACCTTCACAATGTGCATGAGCCTCACCGGTAATTTTATTGATAGATACAACATTTTTGTTGGTACTTGACCACTGCCCCATTGTCAGTTCATCTTTTCCAACTAACACAAGTTTCAAGTGGGCTAAAGTTAAATGTGACATGAAAAGAATGGCATATATAATAGATAGAAATTCAATGCTAGTAAAAGAATGGCAATATAAAAAGAATGGCATATACAGAGATTACAAGGAAAAGACCAATACAACTTTAACAATGTAGGACTTTATATACACATAATCCTAATATATTAATATACTCCAACATTGACAATCCTCCCTTGGAAGCTCTTCTTTCAACATCAGGCTTAGAAAAGCAACCAACAAAGAGCCTCCATACATGCACTGACCAACCACTCCGTACAACATTTCCATCTTCCATTTAACCACATGGAAATAGCCCATCCTTTAATGTTGGCCGCCTCATAGACAAGGCTTCTCTCCGGCATCATTTTCTACCAACAAGATGAATTGTTGCCCTACACATGTTAAAGACTAACCGTCATTGGCTCTAATTGCACCTACATGCCTAGCCCTTTAGCTAAAACGATTGTTGATCTTGTTGATCTTGTTGCTCTCGTTCACAATTTGTTGCAATTGTCCTCCATTCCTAACAGTCATTGGCCTAGCAACCATGCAGCCACATTTAGAACAGATGGGATCATGACAAACTCTACCCAATGGCCCTGAACTATGAACTGAAGACATTGGCTAGGTAGGCACCACCATTAATCCATACATCTAGAGTCTTCATGTCATTGCACACCTCAACTCTCTCCTCTCCTTGCTCTTTGTTGTCTTCTCCATATTACATTCTACTCAACTTTATGCCACTCTCCAAGCGAGTTTCCATCATTCCTTATGCCGTTTTCCTACCTGAGAATTGAAAAACCTCACTAATCATGTGTTCAATTGAATCCTCCAAAATATACATAGCCATTTACACATTAGAGTTTTGTCGAAACCAGGTAAGGATCCAATGCCCAAGCCTCCCTGTTCCAAGGGAGTGTATACCACCCGGAAATTGACCAAGTGCAGGCCCTAGTCATTGTTTCCCTTCCAAAGCCACCATCTAAAGATTTTCACCACTGCAGGAGCCAAAAACATTTACTTGTGAAAGAACAAAATGTTGTGTAAGACAGTTTTGAGGAGTGAGATCCTTCCACCAAAGCTTAACAATCTACCTCTCCAGCCTTACAATCCCTTTTCCACTTTATGAATCAAATGCCCCCAATCCACAGTCTTGGATTCTCAATTGACTGACTCCCCAACATTCTAACGTCCACCAGAACATATAACAACTCTGCCTACGATCCTGCTCCATTGTTAAACAAAGATGTCCCAACCCAAAATGCATCTTTCCCACAAACCAAATGATCTCTCTGAGTAATCTTCTTCCCTTCTGACCTTTCGATCCTCAACATTGCCACTTCCAAAATGACTTCCAACATCATATCCTGATGCACATCCCTGATCCTTGATAAGTATTCTTGCTGCAGATGCAAACATTGATGAAGGAGTCATTGAAGAAACTGAAGTGGCCAAAAAGCTTGTATGAAGGGATAGAATGGATGTTGATAGGCAAGCAGAAGAGAAGAGTCTCAAAAAGGAGAAAAGAAGCCATAATATCCTTCCAAGCATTACATGCCAAGACTCTACTTAGTGCCTTAGCACCTAGGTGACATCTTGACAACTATGCTTGTATACATTAATTGGAAAGGCCACTAAGTCAGTTTATAGAATGATTGCTTGCATATTTTTTAGACTTTAATTATGCAAGTGACAAGGCAAACATGAAGTCCACTTTAGGATATTATAATTATGTAAGCGGTAAATGTGTCCATTAAAGAAATACAAGGGGCATCTAGGTCTAGTACAAGGATAAACGATCCATGAAATATAGTACATGTGAGATGACAGGACATTATTGATATTGTTCAATATTTTTATTTATGTACCAATAACCATCCATTGTGATAATTATATTGCAATATCAATTGAAAACAACCCAATACTTCAGAGTGTTGGTCAGGATCATTAACATCTTATATAAAGATTTAGAGGAAGCAGTTAATATCTTAATTGAAATGTTGGATTTTTTAAATACTTATGAAACAAATTGTGCATGATTAACACCAAAGTCCAATTAAGGGAAATGTTGTACATTACATTATATAATTAAAAGAGTATATAGGTTACATGAATATTGAAAGAACGTGTGTGCATGTGTATGTGTATGCGGGTATATGGCAAGGGTGAGAGAGAGAGAGAGAGTAAATTCCTTGATGGCACCCAGAACTTTAGTGTCTTGAACTTTAAAATAGATCATTTTGGTGTCAGTAGGCTATTAAATTCTCACAAAACCTATTTTTAACACTAACACTACATTTTTTATGGGAAATTACCATTTCACCCACTTGCATTCCTTCCTTTTCTCTTGCTAAGAACTTCATTAATAGAAAAACAAGACTCATCCGCTCCAACCACTCCATTACCTATGCCTCATCTCTATCAACAATTGACTATGTCATTTGATTTGCTAAGCAACCAATCACAAGGGTTGGATGCACCAGGATCCTGTCTACCAAAACAAGATCAAATGGGAAGGCAATGAGAATAGAAAAGGGCATTCACTCATAGGGGTGCACAAATTGAACAATCAACCATTAATAAACTCGACTTGAGTCAACTAAAGGCCAATCAAATTTATATCAAGTCAGTCAGCAATTAACAAAGAATATATCAACTTTGATAATGGAAGTACTTAATCAATGTTTCAGACCTTCAACCTACCATTGTTGTTGACACCCTCAGCATAACTACCATTGTTGTTGCCAACTCTATTCTCATTCTTCCCTACACCCCCCACCATCACACCCACTATCTCTCTTGCTCACCTGCATCACAACCACTACATTCACCCCTTCAACAATGTGCCCCTCATCACCATTAACACCCCTTGACAACAATTCACTATTGTTGAAGATCAGAAAAAGGGGCCACCTCTATCCACTATGATGTGACTCTCTGCTCACCAAAGTGAAGCATGTGAATCACCCTAAAATAAGACAAAGCAAGATGTTCAATTATTGCTCTACGTTAATCTTAAGATTGGAACTGACCATCACATTGTCCACTCTCACAATGACTACCAAAGAAACTCTAGAGACTCATTGTCACTTGCACCCATTAGGGTTATAGAGGCACAAAGAATAGTTAAATGAAGGTAGAGAAGGAAGAAAAAAGGAAAAAAAGAAAACAGAAAGAGACAGGAAAAAAATGGGAAAAACAAGTAGAGGAAAAAATAGAAAATGTGTTAAAAAATTTAAAAATAGTGAAATTAAAAAACAAAAAATTCCTAAGAGTTGATCAACAAATCTACCTATTTTATTGCCTCCACATGATTGGAGGTTCTCTATCATCACTATTTCCATATGATCAGAGGTTTTCTACCATTGTTGCATTCCCACGACTAGAGATTCTCTATTATTGCCTTTTGCTGCTACTACTACAACAACAGGTTTTTTAATCTTTCTAGGTATCTACTATATTTTACTTGTTAATTTGTTATTAGGTATTTTGTGTTACTAAGTTTGTCACTACCTAGATATTTCATCTTGACGAGGAGTGTTAGAAAAAATAATGTATCAGGATTATTACCTGCAAGTGTGGGTTTATACCTACATTGGTTATCATACATGTATCCTATCTTTGTAGTCTCTATTTATAGAGAAATTATCATTCTAATGACATACGACTTCCACTTCCCTTTCTTTCAACAAATCACAGTCTAGTTTACAAATTTATAAAATAAGATTGAGTCATGACTCTAGAACATTTGACTAATATAATATATTGGCTATAAATTGATCAAGTCGCAAAATTTTGAATGAGGGAAAAAGAATGTAAAACCACATCACAAAAACATAAAATCAGGTTGCAAATAACCTGTCATGGAAACTATTACCTTAACAATGAGATGCCACTTTCATTCTCTCCTATAAAACACACAAACATGCATGCAAACACATTCAAGCTTAAGAAGATGGATAAATGGTTATGCATTAATCTTTTATTCTATCAAAAAAAGAGAAAATAGACCCTGAGAGTGTAATGCTAGGAAGCTAACCTAGAAAAAGGAATAAATTAAAACACAAAAGAAAAAGAAGAATTTTCATGAAGCCACTATTTACAAAAGATCACACATCATTTTAACAGCAGCAAACCAACATAACATTATGAGCTGAAAATTAACTTACCAGCACCAATTACACTAAAATTAAGAAGATTTCCAACTTGAATAACTGGATTTCTGGGAATCAGCTGAGGACCGACCAATACCTAAGTAAAGAAATCACTTGGGTAGTGAAACACTTTCCTGAAGTAGGTTCCTAACTACCTTTAAAGTCACTTGTTCTGGAGAAAATTGCAACGTATTCAGATTCAATTTAAAGATTTTGATATGTTAAAGGAGAAAAGTACCACGATGTATGCAGCCTTCCTTGGGTCATTTCTAATGAGTATCTTCAACAGGGCTTTACCTTCCTTTTTAGCCTAGATGACAAGTGAGAATAATAAACTCCGGTTTACTCACATGCAAGTGTGGGCACATAAGAAGAGAAATCAGCTATTTTTCAAATCATAATTATACAGATTAGATTATTACAAAGCAGGAAACACCAAAAACCTTTTATTGATTCTTGAAGCAATTAGAACAAAACAAAGTGATAGTATCCAGTTAACCTGAAGATGTGCAATCCCTGAACTGTAGTTTCCGTGGTTGCTGTCATAAGGCATGTCAATAGATACAACATCATGATGGCTTGTTACAACATCTAATGAAACTGCACCATGTGCTTGAAAAAAGGGATACCCTATCATAAAAAATGATATCAACAATTATCAACTATCTTCACCAAAAAATATGATAAACTCATCATGACATACAGAAATACCTAGATCATCGGAGTAATTAATAACAATGTCAAATTTATCATTTACAGCAAGATGGACAATATGAGACATAAATTCCCCTGAGCTTACCCTGACTTGGTCAACCTACAATTCAAAAAATACAAGAGAATATCATATTGTTGGGAGGAAGTTACTAAAACATTCATTATCATGTCATGCAATACCTTGATTTCAGTATACCAACAAACTATTTATCAAGGAATACAGCAGCTGAAAAGCATATATAAATTGAATTTTCCATTGCAGCAATTGGAATGAATAGAGTGCAGTAGAAAAGAAACAGAAACCATGTTTCTGTAATTGCATATCAGCATCAGAATAGCCTGCATGAGCATGGCCCACGAACTATGCCATGCCATATAAATACATTCTTCAGCATTGAGTTTCAGATGTAGTAGACACCACTTCAACAATGACAATGAAAAACATATCCTTTTTGACCATTTTTTGAGAAATAATAAATTTCCCTTTCCATTTTAACATGTAATAGAAAAATTTATTCTAAAATGACTGAAGTAGTGAGAATATAACTTGAGGTACAAGACATCTCTCAAATTTATGGAGACAATGCCAACATTAACATCTTTTTCATGTTGCTCAAACTAGCCAATTAGTTTTCCTTGCTACCATGATCAAAAGCAGATGACAGATGTACAGGCTAGATATCAAGGAATGTCTTTGTTCATGGAGAGTTCACAGAAACAAGATTTATAAGCTCAATAATTGAAATTTTTTAGGAATTTATAAGGTTGCTTGTATCTGGATTGTGGTGGTACTATAGTTATGCAACACTTTGACATTGTACACACCTGTATTAGTTATATAACTTAGGCCATCACTACATATTTTTGTGACATACCAATCTTTTGTCTATTATGATTTATAGTATTTTGTGATGAATCACAAATGCGTGTTTTCCTATTAGCATCTAATGCATGTATGTTGTATTAGTCTATTAGTAATAAAACTTATTATGAATAGCTTAATACTGACCGGATAATATCATCTCTGCTAGACTTGCCAACTTGTTGAGAAAGCTCATATCCAATGCCTAAGGAGCTTTTGTGGGAGACCAATTTATCCTTGATAATATAGTTATCACACAAGAGATGGTTCAAAGAATAGACAGAGGTTCAAGTGGCAACAAGGAGCAGGTTCCTCCACCATCTTAAACTTGAACATGGAAAGCATATGACTATGAAATGGTAAGTGTTCTATGCTGCCTTGAAGCATTTCAGTTTCTCTGCAGACTAGATTAAACTTGTCAAAAGGTGCATCGAAGATAACAATTTTACCTTATTAATGGATGTGGAAGCATCATCGTCTTTCAAAGCCATCAAGGATCTAAGGTAGGAAGATCGCTTACCAGCTAGACCCACTAGTCAATTCAATCTAGTAGAGGAACTGCTTAGCAGAGGCTTAAATCATTTACTGGAATCAAAGCAAATACTCCCATACAACATTGGCACGGGTAGAATGGCAATTTTGCATTTCTCAATACTGATGATATCCTCCTATTTTTAAATGGGAGGAAGCAATCAATGAAAAGAGCTATGGTGCTCCTAAAGAGAAATCAACAGGCCACAAGGAAAAACAATTAACAAACAGAAGTGTTCCTTCATTGTTGCAAAGATCATGTCTCTGCAAAGGTGCAGGATAGTAGAGAACATCACCATCTTTAAACACTAGCCCATTCCTTTTATCTATCTGAGGTGCTGTCTCAAAGTCAAGGAAATTAACTTCGTTTTTATGTATGATTCAAAAAAAAAACTTCTCTCCAATTCAAAACAAAAAAAAATCTCTTAGTGGTGTCATAAGAACACATTATCATATGATATGTTCTTCCAAGTTCCAAGTTGAAACTCCAGATGTTTTTCTCTTCAATCTATTTGTGCAAGTCTTTCTCAGACTTCAAATTCAGAAAAAATTGATGATATTAAATAATTATAAGAAAATGGATAGAAAATAAGCAATTTTGAGAAAAATCACTATCATTATAAAGGGAAATATACATACAACAACTATACCTCAGCAACCCTCACACAACATGCAATATCCAGTCTTCCACCCCTCTCTTCAGCCTGAATGCAAGCAAGACCATTGCTCTTCCTTGTTTTTATTTTATGTCCAGAGATAGCAACAACATCATCCTCAGGAGTGAATCTGTTCTTCTTGCATGATGACAGTACAGAATAAGTAACACTTTTATGTTGACGAGAATCTGTTTGCTCATTTGAGAAAGACAACTGTGGTAAAACATCTGATGTAGTATAAAATGGTGGAAGGACCCAGGTTACAGGAACACCAAGTGCAAGTGGAGGAGCAGATACAATTCTAAGATTGTGTGATGCATTATAAGTCCTTGAAATCTTCCCTTTGCTGGAAATAAAATTGCACGAGAAGGAAACAGATATTTTTGAACTCCCGGCAGACCTGGGGAAAAAACTCTTAGAATGCATGGAAGCTAATGGAAATTTTCTGAAACTCAAGTTAAGGTACGAAAGCAATAATAATAATAAAATTTGAAATGAACTAAACTTTGGATGGCACATATTTATGCTCAGGTATCAAACTGCTTAAATTTATATCAAAAATAAAATCTAGTTGCAAAACATATCAATTACCAATTTCCAGTTCAACTTTTTATCCCAAATCCAACTGATTAATTCTAACATCAAACATTAGTTCAAAATGGCACTCATACTGGATGGCCTTTGAAAAGCTCAGTTGATTCGTTAAAGCCACAGCAGAGTCTTGCCACAGGATTGACCAATCAAGATACATGCAATTATCACATTGGATCAGCCCAAAAGCAATACGAATCAGTGAAAAACTGCTGATCAGAATTGATCCATGGAACCACGCCAGTAGGAAAGACAATTGTAGTCTGAGGCAGTTGGCTGGGGTTTCCCAGCCCAAGGTCGTGGTTTACTAGGGTGGAGGGTTGGCGGCAGACACTAGGAAGGTGAGGCTACCTGTAGTCGCAAGAGAAGGGGAAAGTGATGGCAGCATGGTAGTGGTGGCTGCACTAGAGTTTCATCTGAATTCTGGTACCATATGGAGAAGATAAATTAAGAAGAGGTGAATAATGTTCCTGCCACAAAGGATGATTACAATATATAGATAATGAGTAATGGAACACTAATGTAGTCAAATAGTCATTTACCTATTTATCTAAAACTAGCATAATACTCTCACATATCCAATGCCTTCCTATAAATCAAAGATCACAAACATAAGCTTACCTCTCAAGTAATCCCAACTGACAGAACCTTTTAAAAAGCCTTCCATCAATTTTTGCTAGATTTTCAAGCAAGTCCATTTACAACAAAGGTATTTGCAAGCTAGAAACACCTCCATCATTGGAACTTTCACTTATTTTGTTCCATTCTTACAAGTAAAAATGTAAATGACAGGCATTTCTTGGCATTATCCATATCATGATAACATTTGAAATAATCTAATATTTTTATACAAGCATCGCTACGCCCATTTTAGTAGCTAACATAGGTCGTAAAAGTATTTATAAATGCTTTAGAAAGAAGCGCAACAGCAAAGGATAAATTTCTAAAAATACCTGCCAAATACAAAGTTCATAAAGCCATATTCATCATCCTTGGAGCCATAAGAACATCCTTTTTGCCTAGCACCAAAATCTTGTTCAATGTTGTCAGAATAAAATCTTGATGATTGAATCCCTAATACCTACATATGGGAACTATATTGGCAACGTTGGGGATATTAAAAATTATCAAAGAAGTTAAATAAGATCTTGTAAAACCTTCGTATTTCCTGAAACCCATTTATAATCTTTGCAGAGCTCATAAAAGGAAAACAAATTTCCCTGCAAACATGTATTGGTACAAAAAAAATTAGAATAGGGGCTTCACAATATAAGAAATGCACATTGTCTCAAGTACTAGCCTCAGGGAAAGAAGGGAACACGGGCATTTCACAACCAACACACAGTTGTGCACTCTGCAGGCTCAGAAACATTACTGGTGGTACCCCCACTTCAACAATTCCATATCCGTCGCATAAAAAGCCTCCATTTATATAACAAGATACACGAACAGTCTAAATAATGAGTTAAATCAGGAAACTATTTAGTAGATATATACCAGGAAGAAAATATCAGTAAGATACAGTTTGCAGTCAATGTAAATAATGTCAAAGTTTTATCTAAATTAAACACACTAACATGGATAGTGGCCAAGCAACCATGGAATTAAACATTGGCATGTAACAATAAAATTTCAATGAGACATGTTGATTTTTTGACTTGTTGAAATGAAATCAAAATTGATACTGATATGATAATTATTTGCAGAAGATGATTTTCTTCACTGATATGTTGATTTTTGAACATAATGAAGTTCAATACAAAATTGAAGTTGAATACCTTGCAGACCGCAAAAAGAGCAATAACACAAATATAACAAAGAAGGTTCAGCTATCCTTACAGTATTTCCTATAGAATTAGCAGCGAGCCTTCCTGAATAATTGTCAATAGTTGCAATATCAACATCCAAACTGCTGTACTTGTAAGCCATACCAGCCGTTGGACCACCCATTGTTGTAACCTATGGATGTCATGTCATCAGTTTAACATGCAATTCAAATACTTGGTATTAAAATGAGTCACAATTTTCATAATAGAAGAATATAGGCGTGATGCCCAAAATGTTATGTCCTTATAGTTGTTAGTAAATAATATTAGTATGTCGGTTGTCTTTGTAGCATTAGTATGTTGGTGGTGATTAACGGCTAATTGTAAGTCGATTGGGAATTAACAATTATGGTCGGTAAACATGGTTATAAATATCAATGTTTTCTTACCATCAGGCAAGCTGCTTTTACTCCCCTCAACCTTGTGTTTTGGATCTACAATTCACCGCCCTTTGTGCTCTCAAACAGTTCATCCCCAGAGTCTTCTCTCTCTCTTGCTCACTCTCACTGCTCGCACAGTAATCACTTCTATTCCCAGATTATTGGTTCTTAAAGTTCTTGCAGGAAGAATAGGTTGTCATGGAAGCACCAAGCGTCTACTATTGTCAGTCCATTGTTCAATCCGTCTACAGGAACATAACAAATTGGTATAAGAGTCGTCACACGTTGGGACCGCAATCGACCTCGAGGAAATGAGGGATCTACTCTTAAAGATCTAGTAGGACCAACGAGCAACCTTCAAGCAACAACAAGAGGATAGGGACACACTACGCCAAGTAACGAAGGCCATCCATAACCTGACGATGTTAGGACCCACAGGAGACGAAGGCTCAGTGCATCAACCAGAAGGGGAAAGGGAGTACAGAGGAGATAATCAAGGCTATAGTACTCACCGACCAATCTTTCCTATCTTTAACGAAGAAGAAGAGCCGACAGGGTGGCTCTTACGACTGGAAAAGTTCTTCCAACATCATAACATACCTAAACGACAAAAGACGAGTTACACCACAATGCATTTAGAGGGAGAGGACATTCAATGACTAAACAAGTATGAGACAATGCACCCGAATCAATATTGGAATATTTTTAAACGAGATTTGGTAGCAAGGTTCGGGATCAACAAACTGGAGCAACCACTGGCCAATTTGTCCAAGATCAAGCAGACTAGTACCATAAGGGAATTCCAGAGCCAGTTCGAGAAAATCTTGAATGGAGTTCCCCAAGTTTCAGACGAAGATGCGGCAACGATCTTTGTCAGTGGTCTCAAGGAAGAAATTTGACCTGATGTTCAGGTCAAACAACCAGAATCGCTATATGAGGCAATGAGGATAGCACACATTCAAGAAGAAAAATGCAACTGTCACCAAAGAAGCGGATTCATGTCACAGCAAGGTCCACAAGACGACGGAAACAAAGGAGAAATGAACCCAAAAAACACACCAATGAAGATCCTCACATCGACGCAGATGAGGGCCAGAAGGGAACAAAACTAGTGCTACAATTGTGACGAAAAGTGGTCGAAAGGCCACCAATGTAAGTCTCCTATGATCTTCTTGATGCAAGGTGAAAGGGAGGAAGAAGACAAACAGGGAGATGAGCTAGCACTGGACCAGACGACCGTCTAATTATCCCTACACGCGATATCGGGAGAAGAAGGACCTCAAACGATGCAAGTATAAGGGACAATTGAGGGGAAATCGGTATTAATTCTTTTTGACAGTGGGGGTACCCACAATTTTCTGGATCCCAAGTTCGTGCAGGCAAGCGAAGCAAAGGCACGATGGAGGAAATCTTGCGTAAGAATCGCAAGAAGCAAGCAACTGGAAGTGCAAAGGGAACGCAAGGGCATTCAAAAGCAGTGTCAAGGACAGATTCTCACTATTAATGTTAAGCTACTCAGCATAGGCATATACGATGTCATCCTAGGCGTACAATGGCTAGAGCAGCTAGGACCGATTTGCTGAGACTTGGAAAAGAAGACCTTCCAGTATCAACAAGACAGGAAGGTAATCCATTTCCAAGGACTAACCATGGAACCGATGTAGGAAGTAGCGGCGATTCAATTACTACAGGAACCCAATATCACCGAATGGTTTGCCATGTTCCAGACGGAAGAAGGGGGTGAGGTAGCTTGAAGAAAATCACTAACTTAATCAAATGTTGCAGGACTAGGCAGATGTCTCCGAAGAGCCAAGAGAGTTACCCCTTGCCTGAGCAGAGGATCACCGGATTCAATTGAAGGACGAAAGCATGGCAGTCGCAATTTTTCCCTACAAGTATCCACACTCACAAAAGAACGAAATTGAGAGATAGGTCGCAGAGTTCTTGTGCACAAGGGTCATCTAGCCAAGTACAAGCCCACATTCTGCACCGGTCATTTTGGTACGAAAGAAGGACGATAGTTGGCGTTTTTGTGTCAATTACCAGGAATTGAATAAACAGACAGTGAAGGCGAAGTTTCTGATTCCCATCATGGAAGAACTATTGGACGAACTTGCAACGACCAAGGTATTTTCCAAGCTAGACCTTTAGTCTGGCTATCAACAAATTTGCCTCTACCCAGACGATGCAGGCAAGACAACCTTCTGCATGCATGAAGGCCAACACGAATTCTTAGTGATGCCCTTCAGGCTCACCAACGCACTAAACACTTCTGGTCACTAATGAATAGACTCTTTCGGACATGGTTGTATTGAGGAGTTCTTGTCTTCTTCAACAACATTTTAGTCTATGGCTGGAATGAAGATGAGCATCTGGGAATACTCTGCTGCATACTAGACACCTTGCGAATCAACAACCTATTCACCCAACGTAGTAAGTGTCAGTTTCATATGTATTTCATTGACTATTTGGGTCATCATATTAGAGCAGGGCAGGTATGGCCTCAAACGGACAAGATCAAGAGTATACAAGACTGGGAGAAACCATCGACAATCAAGAAGCTCCGGGCGTTCCTTGGACCGATCAGATACTACTGGCCATTCATCAAAGGCTATGGGAACATAGCCAAACCTCTTACGAATACGCTGAAAAAGAATGGGTTCCAGTGGACTGACACCTCAACACAAGTGTTTGAACAACTGAAGAAGGCCCTAACAATGGAACCGATGTTGGCCCTACCAGACTTTAACAAGGAGTTCATGGTAAAAGGGGACACATCGGGTTCAGGCATTAGAGCTGTCTTGCTATAGGAGCAACATGCCATTGCAAACCTTAGCCAACCCTTAAGCATGAAACAGAAGGCAATGTCCACCTACGACAAGGAGATGCTGGCCCTTCCGTTAGCTATCAAGAAATGGTGAACTTATTTGTTGGGACGATGCTTCATAATCCACACAGATCAACGAAGCATCATACATTTGATGCAACAATGCATCCACACTCTAGCCCAACAGAAATGGCTTGCGAAGTTGATAGGATTTGATTTTGCAATCGAATACAAAAAGGGATCAACAAACGTAGTGGTAGATTCCTTGTCTAGGCAATATGAGACAGAGGAGCAACTCATGGCGATTTCGGTAAGGGTACCATCGTGGATCGTGGAGCTAAAAGAAGAATGCAAGAATCTAGAAGAACTACAAGAACTCCAAAAGCGATGGGAAGGTAGCGAACTACAGGATAGTGGATGAATTAATCTTCTACAAGAATCGTTTGATGATCGAAACCCATTCCGAGTTCAAGCAAAGATTGTTACAGGAATATCACGACTCACCTACCAGCGAACATGCCGAGTTTGGCCAAATGTATCGCATGCTTCAGCAAGCTTTTTTCTAGAAAGGGTTGAAGGAGGAGGTTTGACAATATATATGAAATTGTGACATGCTAGAGGTCAAAAGGAGAAAACATTCACCCAACTGGATTACTACAACCTCTTCCTATTCCCGATGACACATGGGAGGAAATTTCAATCGACTTCATAGGAGGCCTCCTGCACAACCAAGGATTTACGACAATCCTAATGACAATGGATCGTTTATCTAAATATGACCACTTTATTCCCCTAAAACATCCTTATACTGCCTTGCAGGTTGCAAAAATCTTCATCAACCAAGTCGTCAAGCTACATGGATTTCCAAAGGCTATCATCTCAAACCGAGACTAAGTGTTCCTAAGTCAAGTCTAGAAGGAGACCTTTGCCCAAGCAAAGACGAAACTACACCACTTGACGGCCTACCATCCCTAATCGAATGGCTAGACGAAAGTGGTCAATCAATGCATTGAACAGTACTTACATTGTTTCTATGCGAAACAGCCATAGACGTGGATGAAATGGCTCGCATGGGTGGAGTTCAACTACAACACCAGTTTCCATCACTCATCCCATTATTCACCGTTCGAGATATTATATGGCAAACCAGCTCCTACCCTTGCTCAATATGAGTTTAGGACTATGAGGGTAGAGTCAATGGAGGACTACATTGGTAAAGTAAAAAAAAAAAAAAAAAATGAAGGACTACATGAAGCGACAAACAAAGGTCCTACAAGAACTCACTTAGAACTTACATTGCACACAAAACCAAATGAAGGTGAAGGCGAATAGATCAAGAACAGAAAGGGGGCCGAACACAGGGGAATGGGTTTTCATTAAACTGCAACCCTATTGATAAGCTTCAATGGAATTCAGGCAGAACCAGAAGTTAACAGCCAGATTTTTTGGACCCTTTCAAATATTGGAGAAAATCAAGGTTGTACCCTATAAGCTCCACTAACCAAAGGGGACGAAGGTGCACCCAATCTTTCACATTTCACAACTCAAAAGGAAAATTGGGGACACGACAGTGTCACAACAGATTCCTCCAAGTTGGCAACACCATCAGAAAATACCGAAATGGATATTAGATCAACGACCGGGGAAAAGAAATAATCAAGCGTCAACTAATTGGTTGATCCAATGGAAAGGAGAATCAGTTGCGGATGCAACTTGGGAGGCCACCGAACATATTCAAGCTCAATTTCCAGGGTTTGTTGACAGGGGTCAACATTCTTAAAGGAGGGAGGGATGTCATGTCCTTATAGTTGTTAGTAATAATATTAGTATGTCGGTTATGTCTTTGTACTATTAGTATGTCAATGGTGATTAACAGCTAACTATAAGTCAGTGGTTAAGTTCGTGGGTAAGTTGGTTGGGAATTTGCCGTTACAGTCTATAAACATATAAATATCAATGTTTTCTTGCCATCAGGCAAGCTGCTTTACTCGCCTCAACCTTGTGTTTTGGATCTACAGTTCACCACCTTTCGCATTCGTGCTCAGAAAATTCACCACCAAAGTCTTCTCTCTCTCTCACTCACTCTTGCTGCTCACAATAATCACTTCCGTGCCCAGATTATTGGTTCTTGAAGTTCTTGTAGGAAGAATAGGTCGTCACTGAAGCGTCGAGTGTCTATCGTTCGATCTATCTACAGGAACATAACACACAACATTTCTATTAATTTACATGAACATAGAAGAAAACTTCCTTTATTAAACCTTTATTGAAAACATAAGAACGTGGTGATATGACGGTCAGGAGCCAATGATGGGTTAAATGGTAACCTAAGAGTAAATTTCTGAAACTTAACACAGATGGATCCTACATGCAAAATGGTTTAGCTAGAGTGGATGAGATAATCAATTATTAGAATGGTGATATAATCATAGCATTCTCCAACTCTTACAATGGTCTCTTGATGGAGGAGATTGACTCAAGGCCCTACACGAGGGTTTAACCCTCTATATCCAATTACAAATTGATCCTATTAGATATAAAGTTATTTAATGTACTATTGTAATTGGGTTATTAGGGCATCATTCACTTCCTCTATTTCTAGCTTCCAAAAGTACTTCCAATTTCATAATGACATACATATTCTCCAATCTACTCCTTCCATTATTAAAATTACTCTTCACTCTCTTCCTATCTCAAAACTGTTCACCTAAAAATCACTTTTTTCCACTCCCAAAGTACGGGAGTAGAGTTAGTGAACGATGTCTAAATATCTGTTTACTTATGGATACTCCACTCAATATATATGCTCTTATAACCCTACTTTTTAAAGGTAATGTCATTTTAATTTCTCACTTTAACATGCTATTAGAGCTAGGTTCCAATCTTGGGACCCATGAGATTTAGTCCATTGTCCCAATAGAGCATGTCTCCTATCAATAGGCATATACTACTAAATACAGGCTAAATGGGATAGTTAATCGCTATAAAACTTGTCTTGTAGCTTGTAACTTCACCAAACTTAAGGTATTGATTACTCGAAAACATTCTCACCAATGACACAACCAAACACTATTCAAGTTATTCTATCATTGCTAGTAACCAACTTTGGCTCTTATTTCAATTAAATGTCAAAAATGTGTAGTACTCATAGAAAGCACTTATATGGTGAACTTTTTGTGCAAGTACTTAAAGAACAACCTCCAAGGTATGTTGATCAAAAGGAGTAAGGTTTGCCAACACAAAAAGACAATCTATGGGCTCAACAAAAGTCCCAAAGTGTGGTTTGACAAAGTTATTAGGGTTGTATGGGATGAGAATTTTCACAAATGTGTAGTGGATCTATTAGAGACAAATAGCATAAATTGGTAAATGGATCCTAACATCCATCTACCACATGTGCATACATGTACACCATTGTGCAATCAACAATGTAATCTAGTTTTTTTCCCTAATCCAACTTTGGTATTGAAGCTTTAGGATTTAGTTCCACTTTCACTGCTGTTACCATACTCTTCATGTGAAACCCCAACTCACCCGCACCACATTGGATTCTCGCACATAGGAGTCGTGATTCTTGCCTCCGAAGGGTCATTTCTTGGGCATCAAATTGGCACATTCTAGGTATAAATTAGTCCTTTCATAGAGAAAGTATGTCTTTAACTTGTTGAAGAAAATAGGCCAATTAGAATGCAAGCCAAAATCACCTCCAATCAAACAGAACCCTCTATTTTAAGACAATACATCTCAACTAGTCATAGATGTTTGGAAGTATTGTAGATTGATTGGCAAACTCACCTACCTTATGGTAACTCATTCTGATATCACTTACATTGTTGGACTCCAAAGTCAATTCATGTAGAAGCCAAAAATGGTACGTTGGCAAGAGGCTATGAAAGTCCTACCTCATATTAAAAATAATCCTAGAAAAGGGTTAATATGCTCCAAGCATGGATATATGAGCAATGTAGCATATTTAGATTCAGGATATACAGATGATAAAGGCAAAAAATTTAATTCAAGTTATTGCACTTATGTTGAAGGAAATTTGGTTGGAAAAGCAAAAAATAGAATGTTATTTTTAAATCAAGTGCTAAAGCAAAATTCAAGGTGATGTCTTAAAAGTTGGGAGAAGTTCACATACCCATAAAATATGCATTGCGACAATCAGATGGTCATCTACATTGTAAGTAACCAGACATTTCATGAACAAATCAAGCACATTGAAATAAATTGTTATTACATCTGAAAACTTGTAAAAGCTAAAATTATTAGTCCTCCTTAAGCCAAATCTCCACAATAATGTGCAAATATTTTCACTAAGAGTTTAAATTGGAACGTATTCAAAGAGTTATGTAACAAGTTGGAGATGTTTTACTTGACTCTCCAACTTGAAGGGAAGTACTAAAGATACATGGTGTAAACGGGTAAATGGATCCTAACATCCATCTACCACGTGTATATATATGTACACTATTGTGTAATCAAGTTTTTTCCCTAACCAAGCCCTAACCCAGAAAAAATACCTACTAAGCAAAATCCATCATTCTGAGACGTTTCATTTAAGTCATTAAATGATTCAAGGAGATATAGGCCATTAATTGGAAAGTTGATATATCCAACTATTAATATGTCTGACATTACTTATGCAACAAATCTAATGAGTTAGTTCAAGCATGAACCTACATCTATTACTAGGGCAGTTGCTTAGGTTCTAGCATATGTAAGAACGTATCAAAAAAGGGTCTTGTTCATGGAAGACATGATCACTTACAAGTTGAAGGCCACTTAAATTTATGTTATGTAGGCAAAAAAGGTGGCAGAAAGTTGACATCTAGTTTTTGTAGCTATTTAGGAGGTACTTTGTGTTAGGATCGACATTGGCCACTAAAGGAGGGTGAATAGTGATTTTTAATGTTATATGCAATTAATCAATCCAAATGTAGAGAAATAAAGGCACACAGGAATTTTTTAAGTGGTTCACCCAAACGGCTACGTCCAACCCTAAGCAAATAACATTTGCACCTACACTAATCACTATAAAGTAAATTACAAACAGTGTTTATAGTAGAATACCAAACTACAACAAGAATTTCTGGTCACACTCCTCAACAAAATAAACCAAGAATTTCTGGTTACACTCTCTAACCAACAAAAAACGAGAGTTTCTAATCGCACTCTCCAACCAACAAAAATCAAGAGTTTCTAGTTAAACTCTTCAACCAACCACTCTAAACAAAGAGCACACCACTTGTGTTTGTAGTCATTTGTAGTTGAACTCAAGCAAAACCAACCAACAAAAAAACAAACCACTTTACAGCACAAAAACAGACTGAAATCACCTTGAATGATGCTTTCAAATGAAATCTTTAGCTTCAGCACCTTTAACCTTTTGTGGATTTGCAATGAGCCTCAGAGAAGACAGATGGAAGTTGAAAGCTTTGAGTGTATGCATGTACAAAGTATGTGTAAAAAAAGGTTACTAATTAAGTTGTTAATCACTTCTATTTATAGGCTCTAAAAGTGATTAACGATTAGTTTTCCAGAGAAATCATTATAACATTTTTCATAATCGTTATCGTTGGATAAATGGACCAAATATGTTGTGGATTCTTTTATCCATTTATAGTTGAAGACATATGTTGTACTTGTACCATTTTGTAATTAGTAAAATCATAAGTTTCAACTTGGCATCAAGAGCAAGGTTAAACCCTAATCCCACCCTTCCCTCCCGTAGGTAGCGGCAGCCCGTCTTCTTCTGTGATGCTGGCACCAACACTGTTTCATCACCACACATGCCTCCTTGTCTCTCCCCCATGGATTTGACCTCTACATCTTGGGTCGGCAAGTTCACAGTCACCAGCGTCAAGTTAAACGAGACGAACTATCATCATTAGGCAAGTGTGTTCAAGACCTTAGTTGTGTCTCAAATGTGCGAACGACATCTCACCGACGATCCTCTAGATTCCAAGGCCATCAACTTCACTGCTTGGCATTCGGCTAACTTTGTCGTCATTTCCTAGATCATCAACAGTGTTGAAGACCCTATTGCTCGCAACATCTCGCATCTTCATACCAAGCGACATGTCTGGGAAACCTTGTGCGCGACCTACAGTGTGGACAATAACATTGCTCGCATCTGTGAAACGTACAAGCAACTCTTCTCTCATCATCAGGGGGAGTCTTCGACGCCAACCTACTATAGTCAACTTCATTCTCTTTTCAACGACCTCGATCTCTTCCAACCTTGCACACCAAATCTCACCTCCCAACAGTGGTACCGCAAGGAGCTCAACATTGCCCTTTTTCTTGTCGAGCTACATTCCAACCTCGCGTTGCAAATCCAAGGTCAAATTCTTGCTGCCAACGCCATCCCAACACTTCAAACAACATTCAACCATGTCCTTCAACTAATAGGTGCCCCTTCTTCTTCCTCCGTCGCGCCTCCCTCTGCCAACTTAGCTGCCCTTGCTACACAATCAATCCCGCGCGAGCCTCACTCCTCCTCGTCCTCCAGGAATGGCAGCCAACCATCCGTTCGACAGGTGTTGGGACAAGCTCAAGTGTCCTCCAACTGCTCCTTCCACCCATTTGGCTTCTTCGATCGTCCCCTTGCTGCCATCATTTAAAGGAACTCATGATTGTCATGTCCCCTCTTAGATGGTACAAGTCACTCAAGCTAATTTTAATGAACTTATGATCCTACGTGCTCAACAAAATAGTGAGGCCTCCACTGCTCATGTTCTCTCTACTGGTATGTCTTCTGCTCATACATCCACCTCTAATGATACTTGGATCATTGATTCTAGTGCTTCCCACCATATTTCGGGTAATTGCTCTCTTTTTTATCGTCGTACACATTGTGCCAATATCCAATCCATTGCCCTTACCGATGGTCATAGTTTCTCTATTTCTGGTGAAGGGAATGTCCCTCTTACTTCCAACATTTTTCTTGAAAAAGTCTTATATATTCCTAATTTTCCAGTTAACCTCTTATCCATTAGTAAGATAACTAAACAGTTATATTGTTATGTTATCTGTTACCCTTTTCATTATTCCTTTCAGGATTTGCAAACAAGCACGAGGATTCGTTTAGGCCTTGAGCAAGGTCACGATGTTTACATTCTTGTACAAGATAGTGTTACTCAAGGGCTTGCTACATCGAGTGATTTATGCTTGCTATGGCATTGTCACCTAGGCGACCCATCCATGAGCAAACTTCGTGAAGCTTTGCCGTTTGTGTCAGTTCAATCATTTACTTGCAGTCATGTATTTTGGGTAAGCAGTTTCGTGCTACTTACCGTACTCATCAATTGTCATTTGTGTCTTATCCTTTTAATTTAGTTCATTGTGATGTCTAGGGCCCGGCCCGCATCTCATCTATAGGTGTATTTGTTAAAAGATCGTCAACATGTGTTTGATGTAATTTGTCATTATTTTAATGAGATTCAAACTTAATTTGCTTCTACTCCTAAATTGTTTCGCACAGATAATACTTTAGAATTTGTTCAAACCGTTGTTGCTTCTTTGTGTTCTAAATGTGACATCATCCATCAAACCACCTATGCACATACATCCCAACAAAACGGGGCCGCTGAACGTAAACATCAACACAATCTTGATATCGCTCGCAACTTGTTAGTTAAGATGCATGTCCCTAAGTCTTTTTGGTTTGTTGTGGTTATAACTACCACCTTCCTCATTAATCACATGCCAGCCTCTCATTTAAGGGGTGCTATTTTAGTTAAGCGGCTCTATCCTTAACAAGAGCTTTTTCCTCTTCCGCCCAAGGTTTTTGGGTGTACTGCTTTTGTCAAGTTTTTAACCGTTGACCTAGATAAGTTCTCCCCTCGTTCTCTTCACTATATCTTTATGCATTATCCTCATGCTCAAAAGGGATATCGGTGTTACCACCCTGCTTCCCATCAATATTTTGTTTCTTTTGATGTGGTCTTTCTTGAGGATACACCCTTCTTCTCCAATTCCTCTGGGACAACTTTTGGTTTTGATGTCGTTCCTCTTCCTCCGGTTGTATTTTCTCCTAATTCTTGTGCTTTGTCATCAGCATCTCGGTTGCCCCTACCAACGACACCTTCTCCTTGTCCTTTGCAAGTCTATCAATGGCGTTGTACCTGTGCACCACTTGACGGACCTGCCCCACCAACCACTTGCCCCAATGTAGATCTCCCCTCTCTTGATCTACCCATTGCTCTTTGTAAAGGTACATGTGTCTCAACTCAACACCCTCTTACTAATTCTCTTTCTTATACTACCCTATCACCTTCTTATAAGCGATTTTCTCTTGTCATTTCATCAAAATCAATTCCTGAGGATCATTATGAGGTACTTACCTTTCCACATTTGAAGCATGCAATGAATGTTGAAATGTAGGCATTACTTGGTCGAGGAATGTGGACGGTGGTTGGTCACCCACTTGATACCCTTGTTGTTGGTTGTTGTTGGGTTTTCGCTATTAAGTACAAGTCTGATGGCAATATTGATCGATACAAAGCACGCTTGGTTGCCCGTGGTTTCACCCAAACTCATGGTATCGATTATGCTAAGACATTCTCTCCCGTGGCTTAGTTAAACTCTATTTGAGTTCTTTCCTTGGTGGTCACTCAACATTGGTCCCTTTGTCAACTTAATGTTCGCAATGTGTTTCTCTATGATGATTTGGAAAAGGAAATTTACATAAAGCAACCTCCTGAGCATGTTGCTCAAGAGGAGAATCAAATGTGTCACTTAAAGAAAGCAATCTATGGCCTCAAACAAAGTTCATGTGCTTGGTACGCTAAGCTCAGTTAAGTTATGGTGACTAATGGCCTTAAGAAGTGTATAGTTGATAACTCCATTTTCATTAGGAAGGGCCCTTAGGGTCACACTATTCTGGCAATCTATGTAGATGACATCCTCTTGATTGGTGATAATGATGCTGGGATAAAGTCAACCAAAGAAGCTCTTTCAAGACATTTTGATATCAAGGACATTGGTAAACTCAGGTACTTCTTAGGAATTGAGTTTGCCTACACAAAACAAAAGTTAGTTCTTTCACAAAGAAAATATGTACTTGACTTATTGAAAGAAACAGGACTCATAGGGTGCAAACCAAAAAAGACTTTGGTGTTAGCTAAACCACCATTTTGAGATTCTACTTCAGAGTGTTATAATGATGTCAATCAGTACAGAAAATTGGTAGGTAAACCTTTTACCTAACCATTA
>JAMKPZ010002963.1:0-10072 GCA_024699675.1 Amphibolis antarctica
GTTGGGTTATTTTACTTGCCAACAGCATGTGGGGAGGGCTAGTAGCATTCTTTTATTCAATTTTCTTATCTTCTATTTTGTAATAGAGAAGAACAAAAAAAGAGAAGAAGAAAAGTCAGTGGCTAGAATACTTCTTCAACAAAAAAAAAGAAAGAGAAAGGAAAAAAAAAAAAAAAAAAAAAAGAGAAAAAGAAAAGAAAAGGAAAAGTTACTTGTTGCTGAGTCCTGAAAGCATATGGACTACTATGTAAGGGAAGGGTAGATCTTAGGATTCCGCCGTCTGTTGGCAGTCCAATACCTGGCTTGTCGCGATTGACCAAGTGTCCCCTTCTTTTAGGGCTTGGCAACCCATCGAAGTCCGCCAATACAACCGGGTGCTGAAACCCATTTGTCGACACCCACTTCTCCCTTTTTCTCTTATCCTAGGGCTTGACATCCCAGCTAAGTCATCAACATTGGGCTTGGCATCCCGCTGAAAGTCGCTTCCACCCGCGGGTTCCGATGCCCACATTTCTGGAACTCGCATGATTCTACCCATCATTTCTACAACCCCAGAGCGAACTAGTGAGGATGAATCAGCATGACTATGGGCAGAAGGATAGCTCTCGGATCTCTCCTCTCGGCCCGTCTTTGTCGCTTAAGGGTCGTTTGTACTGGACATGGGAACTACGTTTCCAAACTCACATGCATGAATGTCCAAGCAGTTATCTCTTGACGTGAGGGGAGCCACCTTTCATTCCCCTGCAGGTCCAGATAGCACGATTGGGTCGGAACAGCTACCTTGCGCAAACTCCATCACGGGCACCCACTTGAAAACCCCTATACAGAAGCAACAAAACAAAATGCCAGAAAAGGAGTCACCAGAAAATGTCCCGACCTTTCTACACAACACGGCATGGATATTCATGTATGAGGGGAAGGGACAACACTCCTTCCCCACCTTTGGAACTAACATATAATCAAGCGTGCAGGCATAATAACCGGTTGCTAGGTAAGATCAGCCGGCCACCGTCACCATTACCTGAGGATGTTCGACTCCTCAACGCAACCCAAGTCAGAACGTCAACTGTCCCAGGTGAAGGTGAGGAAAGCTCGCCCATGCACGCCAGCTCAGACCGTTGGACGCCTAGACCACAACCCGCGCAAGACGAGACGATGCGCTGAAAAATCAGTCGGTTGCCCGGTAAAACGACTGGCCACCGCCACCAGAACCCAGGTATGATCGACTCCTCAACAAACCTCGAAAACCATACTTAGACGTATGGGTCGGGTGTGTAACCGGCCCGCCACCGGCAAATCGGTAAGGAAACTCGGTTGCCGGCACCCCGAAAACCATACTTAGACGTATGGGTCAGGTGTGTAACCGGCTCGCCACCGGCAAACCGGTAAGGAAACCCAGTTGCCGGCACCCCGAAAACCATACTTAGACGTATGGGTCAGGTATGTAACCAGCCCGCCACTGGCAAACCGGTAAGGAAACCCAGTTGCCGGCACTCCGAAAACCACACTTAGACGTATGGGTCGGATGTACAACTGGCCCACCACCGGCAAACCGGTAAGGAAACCCAATTTTCGGCACCGCCAAAATCCCCATGGGTGCGCATGGAGGGGGGAAGCAGCTGGCAAGCCACCGGTTGGCCAGTTCAAGGAACCGGCCTCCGTTTCCCCAAAACACCCCATGGGCGCGCATGGAAGGGGGAAACAGCTAGCAAGCTGCCGGTTGGCCGGTTAAAGGAACCAGCCCCTGTTTCCCCAAAACCCCTCATGGGTGCGCATGGAAGGGGGAAACAGCCGGCAAGCCGCAGGCTGGCCGGTTCAAGGAACCGGCCCCCGTTTCCCCAAAACCCCATGGCTACGCATGGAGGGGGGCAAATAGCCAGCAAGCCGCCGGCTGGCCAGTTTAAGGAACCGGCCCTCGTTTCCCTAAAACCCCCCATGGGTGCGAATGGAAGGGGGAAACAGCCGGCAAGCCGTCGGCTTGCCGGTTCAAGGAACCAGCCCCCGTTTCCCCAAAACCCCCATGGTTGCACATGGAAGGGGGAAACAGCTGGCAAGCCGTCGGCTGGCCGGTTCAAGGAACCGGCCCCCATTTCCCCAAAACCCCCCTTGGGTGCGCATGGAAGGGGGAAACAGCCAGCAAGCCGTCGGCTAGCCGGTTCAAGGAACCGGCCCCTGTTTCCCCAAAAGCCCCATGGCAACACATGGAAGGGGGAAACAGCCGGCAAGCCGCCGACTGGCCGGTTCAAGGAACCGGCCCCCGTTTCCCCAAAACCCCCCATGGGTGCGCATGGAAGGGGGAAACAGCCGGTAAGCCGCCGGCTGGCCGGTTCAAGGAACCAGCCCCCATTTCCCTAAAACCCCCATGGCTACGCATGGAGGGGGGGAAACAGTCGGCAAGCCGTCGACTGGCTGGTTCAAGGAACCGGCCCCTGTTTCCCCAAAACCCCCCATGGGTGCGCATGGAAGGGGAAGCCGCCGGCCAAAACCCCCATGGCTACACATAGAAGGGGGAAACAGCCAGCAAGCCGCCTGCTAGCCGGTTCAAGGAACTAGCCCCCGTTTCCCCAATACCCCCATGGCATGGAAGGGGGAAATAGCTGGCAAGCTACCGGCTGGCCACTTTAAGGAACCGGCCCTCGTTTCCCCAAAACCCCCCATGGGTGCGAATGGAAGGGGGAAACAGCCGGCAAGCCGTCGGCTTGCCGGTTCAAGGAACTGGCCCCCATTTCCCCAAAACCCCATTGCTACGCATGGAGGGGGGGAAATAGCCAGCAAGCCGTCGGCTGGCCAGTTTAAGGAACTGGCCCTCATTTCCCCAAAACCCCCCATGGATGCGAATGGAAGGGGGAAATAGCCGGCAAGCCGACGGCTTGCCGGTTCAAGGAACCAGCCCCGGTTTCCCAAAACCCCCATGGTTGCACATGGAAGGGGGAAACAGCCGGCAAGCCGTCTGCGGGCCAGTTCAAGGAACCGGCCCCCGTTTCCCCAAAACCCGCCTTGGGTGCGCATGGAAGGGGGAAACAGCCGGCAAGCCGTCGGCTGGCCGGTTCAAGGAACCGGCCCCTGTTTCCACAAAACCCCCATGGCTACACATGGAAGGGGGAAATAGCTGGCAAGCCGCCGATTGGCCGGTTCAAGGAACCGGCCCCCATTTCCCCAAAACCCCCCATGGGTGCGCATGGAAGGGGGAAACAGCGGGCAAGCCGACGGCTTGCCGGTTCAAGGAACCAGCCCTCGTTTCCAAAAACCCCCATGGTTGCACATGGAAGGGGGAAACAGCCGGCAAGCTGTCTGCGGGCCAGTTCAAGGAACCGGCCCCCACTTCCCCAAAACCCCCCTTGGGTGCGCATGGAAGGGGGAAACAACCGGCAAGCCGTCGGCTGGCCGCTTCAAGGAACCGACCCCTGTTTCCCCAAAACCCCCATGGCTACACATGGAAGGGGGAAATAGCCGGTGAGCCGCCGATTGGCCAGTTCAAGGAACCGGTCCCCGTTTCCCCAAAACCCCCCATGGGTGCACATGGAAGGGGGAAACAGTCGGCAAGCCGCCGACTGGCCGGTTCAAGGAACCAGCCCCCGTTTCCCCAAAACCCCCATGGCTACGCATGGAGGGGTGGAAATAGCCGGCAAGCCGTCAGTTGGCTGGTTCAAGGAACTGGCCCCCATTTCCCCAAAACCCCCCATAGGTGCGCATGGAATGGGGAAATAGCCGGGAAGCCGCCGGCTGGCCGGTTCAAGGAACCGGCCCCCGTTTCCCCAAAACCCCCATGGCTGCACGTAGAAGGGGGAAACAGCCGGCAAGCCGCCGGCTGGCCGGTTCAAGGAACTAGCCCCTGTTTCCCCAAAACCCCCCATGGCATGGAAGGGGGAAATAGCCGGCTAGCCGCCGGCTGGCTGGTTCAAAGAACCGGCCCCCGTTTCCCCAAAACGCCCATGGCTGCGCATGGAGGGGGGGAAACAGCTGGCAAGCCGCCGGCTGGCCGGTTCAAGGAACCAATCCCCGTTTCCCCAAAACCCTCATGGCTGCACATGGAAGGGGGAAACAGCCGGCAAGCCGCCGGCTGGCCGGTTCAAGGAACCAGCCCCCGTTTCCCCAAAACCCGCCATGGGTGGTGCGCATGGAAGGGGGAAACAACCTGGAAGACGTCGGCTGGCCGGTTCAAAGAATCGGCCCCCGTTTCCCCCAACCCCCATGGCTATGCATGGAGGGGGGGAAACAGCCGGCAAGCCGCCGGCTGGCCGGTTCAAGGAACCGATCCCCGTCTCCCCAAAACCCCATGGCTGCGCAAATGTGTCGGGAAGGCAGCCGACTAGCCGCCAGTCTAGCAAGCCGATAAGATAACCCGGCTACCGGCTCCCCCAAAATTCCCAACATGGCACGAACGTGGTCTTAGAGTCGTTACTCCGAATCTCGCCCACAAACTCACAAGAACACTCGAGAAGATAGTTATGGAGAAGTTTCCATTAAAGTTAAGATATTATTCATCATTTAAAAAGGGCAGGGTACAAACAGACTTCTCCTCCTCAGAAGACTCTAAGGGTTTAAACCTCCAGGGCACAAATCTCTGGGGGTCGGTTCTCTGGCGCTCCCACCTGCGTAGGTCACGAGCCCACTCCTGCCGCTCTATCTAGTCGACTAGCTGGATCAACTGATCTTCTCGACTCAACAATCGGATAATCACTTTGTCTCGAGCATAGAGACGGTCCAGTGACGCGTGCAAGTCCTCGGCATAATCCGGGTTCAGAGAAGTTCCACCAGTAAACCGTGAAGCAGAAGCAGGAGCAGGAGGACGATGCCCGGTTGATCGCCCACCAGATGATGAGCTAGGCCGCTTAGAGGCAGGCCTCTCGTACTAACCCAAGTCGACTAATGTAATGGGCCAAGTCTGGAGCGAAACCCTCTGCCAGCCTCTGGTTGAGATATGGAGGAAGTGGGCTAGCTCCACCATCGCCTCCCCAAAGAGCAACTAGCTGGGAAGCCGCCGGACCGGGAGAATCACGCCATGCATCTGGTGCCGAACCGCCGCCGCCCAGTTCACGTGGCAACCCGTTACCACCGCGAAAGTCGCAAGGTAAGTCACCACGCTAACTTCGTCCCAATGCCCCCCTTTTAGGAGGATTGTGTTGTTGAGGATAGAGGAGACGAGGTGGGTGACCGGGTTCAGGTCCCGAGCCTTAACGATCTGTTGGTCAAAATCGGCATCCACGGCAACTGCCGTATTGATGTCGTTGATGCTCCAAGGAATGTTCAACAGGGGGGAGAAAATGACCATATCGGTGAAGCGGAGTCCCAACACCTCGAACAGAAGCGCCTTAGAGAATTCTATCGGTCCCGACTGAAGGCTCAAATAAAGTCACGACTCCACCTCCGATAGGTTGGAGTACATCTCGGCCACCAAGCCAGGGACGGTCTCGACCCGGCGAAAGTCCCGGATGAAAGGAAGCAAGCCTTGCTTGGCAAACAGCTGGTCCACCTCCGGCAATTGATCGAACTAGGCCGGCCTCACATGTAACACCGTCTTGACGGCCAAGCGACCGTCGACAGGGGATGCCAAATCCTGATCGGTTTCTGGGGGAGCCACGTCGTCAGCTGCCGCCTCCTCGGAACCGGTCGGAGTTCGATACTAAGGGAGTGCCAGTCGGACCGATCCCGCCTCTGATGCCACGTCATTAGGAATCTCGAACGGCCTTGATGGAGTTCCGGCGAGACGCTGTTGCCAATCCACGGTGGCCTTGCGACGCATCCGGCGCCACGAGCTTTGAAGGGGAGTCTCTGTAGAAGCCTCGCCTTCCATTGGCACACGTGAGCTAGAAGCACCAGAGCTCCGTCGCCATTCTCCCAACCACTAGTGAGACATGGCCTCGACTGAAGTAGCATCGCAGCCATTGCTAGTTAATTCAAAGAAAATAGCCAAGCGGGTTGACTCGGCTCAGTTAGGACAGTTGAGCTCCTCTGCCGGCATGTTCCTCAAAGTCGCCGGCAGAAGATCGAACCATCGTCGCACAGACCCAGAAGCAGATTGGTAGACGTGCCCCGTATCATTTTTGGTGCGAGGCATGTTGATTAATGCTCAAGGGAAGAAATTAAGGAAAGATGGAAGAAAATCCAAACGAGAACTCAAGGGAGGAGTGAAAACGAGAGGGAGGGGTGAGAAAATCTCAAACGACCTCCCCTCTATTTATAGGAAAATGAGTTACCCGGATTCTGCGAGGTTGGAAGCGGCAACCGGTTCAAAAACCGTTTGCACAAAAATCAAGAGAGCTGAAATGATTCCTGACAACTTTTAAAAGGTACGGTCAAGGCACGGTAACCAAGAAAGTTGCACAGAAATCGAAAAAGACAAATGAAATTCGAGAAAAGTATAGAAGCACGTGAGGCCTTCGTCCGGTTGCTGCCTCCTGCTAGGCGGCAACTGCGTGAATAGCCGACTCGAAGGTAAAATCACAAAAGTACGATGTGACCATTCACTGCGTCCGTTGCAGCTTTTTCAATTATGTCACCAGCAGGTTGCCACCTCCTGCTAGGTGGCAACCGCGTGAATAGCCGACTCGAAGGTAAAATTGCAAAGGTACGACATGACCACTGTGACAGTGGCAGCTTTTGAAAAAGCAACGTACCACATCCTCAGCTGGTTGCCGCCTCCCACGAGGCGGCAACCACGTAACCAACCGGACGAAAAGTAATGTCACGAAAAGTGTGATGTGACTATTCACAACAACTTTTAGAAAAGAAACACGTGAAGCCTTCACATCACATCCCGGTGGCCGGCTCCCACAAGGTGGTTACCGCATGATCAGTCGTTCAAGATCTAAGACGTGGGGAGATACGGCCCAACCTTCGGGCACGACACACGAACACTTTCCACCTTGTTACCCGGTCACCGGCACCTACAAGGTGGCTGCCGCGCAACCAACCGGCTAGCAATATGGCATCCCTTGGTCAAGTGATAGAGGGTGTAAGCCCGATTCTATTGTCCAACCTACCGTCTACGCATGGAGGGTCATTCAACCCTAGGATGTCAGTTTCCTTCCTCAAAAGTCATAGAACCTCGCCTAGGGAGGGGCATTCTGTTGACCCCATGCTTAAAGGGGGATGGAGCCGGCAAGCCGCTTCAAGGAAGCGGCACCCAGACCCCCAAAAACCCACATTTGGTAAAAAGTTAGGGGGATGGAGCCGGCTTGCCGCCGGCAAGCCGCTTCAAGGAAGCGGCACCCAGACCCCAAAAACCCACATTTGGTAAAAAGTTAGGGGGGATGGAGCCGGCTTGCCGTCGGCAAGCCGCTTCAAGGAAGCGACACCCGGACCCCAAAAAACCCACATTGGGTGAAAAGTTGGGGGGATGGAGCCGGCTTGCCACCGGCAAGCTGCTTCAAGGAAGCGGCACCCAGACCCCCAAAAACGTACATTTGGTAAAAAGTTAGGGGGGATGGAGCCAGCTTGCCACTGGCAAGCCGTTTCAAGGAAGCGGCACCCGGAACCCCAAAAACCCACATTTGGTGAAAAGTTGGGGGGATGGAGGGCAAGCCACTTCAAGGAAGCGGCACCCGGACCCCTAAAAACCCACATTGGGTGAAAAGTTGGGGGGATGGAGTCGGCTCGCTGCCGGCAAGCCGCTTCAAGGAAGCGGCACCCGGACCCCCAAAAACCCAAATTTGGTAAAAAGTTAGGGGTTTGGAGCCGACTTGCCACCGGCAAACCGCTTCAAGGAAGCGGCACTCGAACCCCCAAAAAACCCACATTTGGTAAAAAGTTTGGGGGATGGAGCTGGCTTGCCGCCGGCAAGCCGCTTCAATGAAGTGGCACCCGAATCCCAAAAAACCACATCTTCGTGTGAATGATCAGTGAACCAGCCGGCTTCTGCCTGCCACGTAGCGGCTGCCGGTTGGCTACCCAAGAAGGCAAGCCGAATCAATCAAGAAAATACAACGAGATTTAACCACGTAAATGTCGCAAATCTGCCAATTACGCGGACCGCGTAATCAAGCCGGAATCACGCCACCTTCCATCTTCGGGCGCCCCCAAAAAAGGAAGGCAACCCCTTATAAAAGGGTGGCCCCCTACACCACTCAACAGGCTTGAATTTCTGGGAAGAAGGGGCGAAACTTTGAAGAGCGAAGGATTTTCGGAAGGGTAGGATTTCCTGGGAAGAAGGCTGACACCCTCGGGAGAAACGACCGTCCATCGGTTCCGAAGGAGGAAAGCGGCTCGGGGCCCCAACGCCTTTTTGCCGTGCCAAAGCGAGGACTTCTGATCCTCATCGACGACCCCCCTACAGGTAAGTCCTTCCACCCTTGCCATTTTACGTATGTTTTTTACAATGTTTCGTCGAGCCTCAACCACATAACACCTTCCCTATGCAAGGGAACGGTCGGAGGGCGGACACGGGTATCATTCCTTCGGAAACACGTCCGAAGGTACTGGTGGCCGCCCTCCTGGCCGGGTGAATCCACCCAGCCTGGTCAAGCTCAGTTCACTCGTGACCCTTCTTTTGGGTCTTTTTACGTGGAAACTCTAAGTTTCCAGCAGGTTTTACGAATTTTTATACGATCTCCACAGGTCTTTTTCGGGGTCGCGAAAAGATTTCCGAGATGATGCCACCGGCTAGGATGCCGACAGCGGCCGTTCGGGTGTACGAACAGATACAACCCGACGGTCCCCGCACGTTTTTTTTCCGGGAGACGTAGGTATACTCTCCAGATGCCCTGGAAAAGTTTCCGGGATGATGCCACCGGCAAGGATGCCGGCGGCAGCCATTTGGGTGTACGAACACGTACAACCCGACGGTCCCCGTACGTTTTTCCGGGAGACGTAAGTATACTCTCCCGATGCCCCCGAAAAGTTTCCGGGATGACGCCACCGGCAAGGAAGCCGACGATGGCCGTTCGGGTGTACGAAATGCACAACCCAATGGTTTCCATTTTTTTTTTTGGAAAATATAAGTCCTCTGTTAAATCTCATTGATTAACAAACGTCAAGAGAAAAAAGGGTGGGGAAACAGCCAGCAAGTCGTCGGCTGGCCGGTTCAAGGAACCGGCCCCCGTTTCCCCAAAACCCCCATGGGCGCGCATGGACGGGGAAACAGGCGGAAAGCCGCCGGCTAGCCGGTTCAAGGAACCGGCCCCCCGTTTCCACAAAACCCCCATGGGCGCGCATGAAGGGGGAAATAGTCGGCACGCCGCCGACTGGTCGGTTCAAGGAACCAGCCCCCGTTTCCCCAAAATCCCCATGGGTGCACATGGAAGGGGGAAACAACCGGCAAGCCGTCGGCTGGCCGGTTCAAGGAACTGCCCTCATTTCCCCAAAACCCCCATGGCTGCACATGGAAGGGGGAAACAGCCAGCAAGCCGCCGGTTGCCCGGTTCAAGGAACCGACCCCCGTTTCCCCAAAACCGCCCCATGGGTGCACATGGAAGGGGGAAATAACTGGCAAGCCGTCGGCTGGCCGGTTCAAGGAACTGGCCCCCGTTTCCCCAAAACCCCCCATGGGTGCGCATGAAGGTGGAAACAGTTGGCAAGCCGCCGGCCCCCATTTCCCCAAAATCCCCATGGGTGCGCATGGAAGGGGGAAACAGCCGGCAAGCCACCGGCTAGCCGGTTCAAGGAACCGGCCCTCGTTTCCCCAAAACCCCCATGGGTGCGCATGGAAGGGGGAAACAGCTGGCAAGCCGCTTGCTGGCCGGTTCAAGGAACCGTTCCCCATTTCCCCAAAATCCCCATGGGTGCACACGAAGGGGGGGAACAGCTGGCAAGCTGCCGGCTGGCCGGTTCAAGGAACCGGCCCCCGTTTCCCCAAAACCCCCAGGGCTGCGCAAATGGGTTGGGAAAGCAGCCGACCAGCTGCCAGTCAACCGATACAAGTAGCCGATGGTCGGCTCCCCGAAAACCCATCTTTTTCTTCCCTATTCACCACCAGACCCAATAGGGATCCCCGTTTTGTTCAATTCCCATTTGTTTACTTGATTCTTGTTTATTTTCATCAGAAGGGATACGGTTATCCCTCTAAACGCCCTGGAAAATTTTCCAGGGTGAGGCCGTACGTGGCCGGATTGACTATCATGTTTTCCGTTTTAGA
>JAMKPZ010002967.1:0-53249 GCA_024699675.1 Amphibolis antarctica
CATCTCTAATAAGTTCAATATAAATTTCAATTTCTTTTACACCTGATTGTACAATAATATTAATTATGTGACACATACATCTTTGGTGAAATAATTTAAAACCATTTGGTGGACTTATTCTAGTTTTAAACATTGGTATTGTTGCAATAGTATTAGCTGCATTATCAAAAGTTATACTACCTATTTTATTTCTAATTCCATATAAATCAAAAATTTCTATAATGTTTGCAAAAATTGTTTCAGCAGTACGTGGATGTTGAATTTTTCTAAATCCTATTAATCTTTTTTGTAAAGTCCAATTTTGATCAATATAATATGCAGTTACAGCTATGTACCCATCCTTAGTTCTACCCAACTAAATATCTGAAGTGCATGCTATACATGTCATTATTGTACTCATAACATTAATAAGTTCTAATCTAAGCTTATAAAATGAATTCATGATATCTGACGTAATAGTATTTCTAGATACACGTTTATATTGTGGACAATATGTTTTATTAATATAATTATCAAAACGTTTATTTCCTCCAAAACTTAATGGTAAATCTTCTAAACAAATAAATTTAGTATACAAGTCTCTAGCCCTTTTAGAATCATAAGTCCATGAACTAACACTACCCTCAAGAGTAAAAGAAAGTTGGGTTTGAATTATTTTATCCTTATTCCTATTTTCACATGTACTAATATGCCTAGTTAAATGACCTGTACTGTCAAACGTTTTGCAAGAGAAGTCAACGTTATAGAGGTTGCAAAAGACTCGTTCCTCTTCTGTGCCATCCGCTATAGCTTTCATCATGATTGTGTACTTCGACCATATGGAAGCTCTCTTTCGAGACTTCCTTGGCAGCATAGTTGAAGTTGAAGCTCCAATAGTCTCCATTGACGGTATTACTTCAACTTCAAGAAAGTTTTGTTGAGGATATATTTAGCCTCCAGAACTTTGGCTTTGGTAGTGCACCATAATTTGTGAATTGAGAATTGAGAATTAAGAATTAAAAATTGAGATTAGAGTTTCGAGAATTTGGAGTGAAGGAGATGAAGAGTGAGTTGGGTGAAAAATGAAATCCAACTCCCTCAATTTATAGAGAAAAGTTGGTTGAGCCATTTAGGCGGAAGCCGACCCTTTCACTTGGCAATTGGTCGCCCGTTGGGCGGAAGTGGGCCACCCGTTGTGCGGAATTGGGCCACCTGTTGGGCGGAAGCAAACCGCCCATTGCCCGAAAGTGGGCCACCCGTTGGGCGAAAGCGTGCTGACCGTTGCTGCGTCAGTGGGTTGCACCTTGCACCCTGTTGCACCTTCCACGACATTTCACCCCAGTTGCTGGACCAATGACCCAGCGGCCAGTCCCCCCGCTGACCACACGACCCGTTCTGCGGCTTCTGCCTCCTCCTGCACACATGGTTGTTCACCTTGCCAACCGCAAAACCCAGTGGTCGGATTAGTGACTCGGTGGCCCATCATCCTATCGACAATAAGACCCATTTAGCCCCCTCCTACGCATCGACGCATGCGACCGTTCACCCGGCTACCGACCCAATGACCCGGAAGTCATTACCCCCGCCGACTAGACGACCTGTTCTGCCTCCTCCCGCGCACACGATCGTTCACCCCGCTAGCCGCACAACTCGACGGCTGGCCCAGTGACTCGGCGGCCCGTCCCCCTGCTAGCGACATGACTCGTTTGGCCCCCTCCTGCACACCAGCGCACGCGACCGTTCATCCCAGCTACCGGCCCAATGACTCTGCGGCCAGTGCCCCCGTTGGCCACACGACCTGTTCTGCCTCTTTAGTCTTCCTACATAACTCGGCGGCTAGCCCAGTGACTCAGCGGCCTATCCACCCCCCCCCCCCCCACACAACATGGTGACCTATCTCGTGTTGGGCCGGGCCGTGCCTATTTCGTACTAGAATTCGTGTCGTGCCGGCACAGTACAAACTACCTAGGGGTCCAGCCCTGGCATGACCCACGGCACGAAAAATTTTCGTGCCGTGCCGTTGACCGGCACAGTTTGACCTTGTTAGGCCGTGCCTGCACGACCCATTGACAACTCTAAAGCAAATACATATTATACATCAACTGTGGTAACTTTAGAGTCCTTTCGTTCGAAGTTTGTCGCCCTTCCGTTTGAAACCCTATCGTGCCTCCTAGCATGAAACTCGTCGTCACATAAAACTCATCGCCCTTCAGCTTGAAACCCTCACCTCGCCTGCACCTATGTTCGCCATGTGTCGTCGCTCACATCGCTCGCACCTCTGATCACCGCATGTCATTGCCTCACCTTGCATGCACCTCTTTGCGTCGTTGCCTCACCTTGTGCGCACCTCTGATCACCGTGCGCTGTTGTGGCCATCGCCTCATTCGTTCATCTTCCCCAATTGGCAAGATTCATCGACGTCAACATTGTTTTGGGATTAGCGGATGTCGACACTCTTTTTTAAAATAATCACATTTTTAAAAATAAAAAAATATTTTTAAAATAACCTTTATGATAAAAATATTTTTAAAATAAAATATCATCAAATTAAAACCTTATAAATATATTTTTTAATGGACCTTTTAAACATTTTTAAAAACATTTTTTTTAAAATCTTTTAAACGTAAATTTGAAACTGTACGAATTAAATTCTTAAATTATGATTTCACCTGGAAATGAATTTTACAAAAGTTTTTACTATAAAGTATATATTTTAATAAATGGTATAATAAGAGTAGATATTTTCATTGTAATTGTTAGTAAAAAAATAAAATAAAAATTTCTTATTTTAAGAATTGTATCGATTAAAAAACGTAAACTTCGGACTTATCTAATTTATTAGTTTTATCAAATAAAATCTATGATATCGTTTGTTGTAACATAAAAATAGGTGAAGTGGAATTTACATTTTTTAATAAATATTTATGATAGAATAGTTATGATAAATTTTTTTAAAGTTTACGATAATTAATGAATAAAATATGTATGATGATGAATATATTATTAAATAAAATATGTTATTTTTCCCTCGAAGTAATATAGTCAGATTATTTATTGATATTTGTGAATGATTTAATTTTTTATTTAATAAAATATACGATAAAAAATTAAGATACATAATAAATAAATATAATATATAATACTGACTATTGTAACAAATGGATCCTGTAACTCTTCTTTACGGACACTTCTTCTTTAAAAAAATTTATTACGATGTAACTTTAAAAGTTAATAATTGTACTTTAAAATTAAAATAAATGCGTCAATTCGCCTGATCGATACGATCGTTGAGGGCAGACCCGAAGATCTTGTGCTGATCACTGGCATGTGAGGACTGGCGCAACTATACGACCATATCTGGTGTCGTGACAGTGGCGAATCAGAGTTTTGACCGAGTTGTCACCGTCGTCCATGGCGCGGCGTACCTTTACCGGAGTCTGGAGAGATGAGAGGGACAAGCATTACTGTGATGGTTGGGCGTGAAAACATTCGCCCGTACCTATTACGGCGAGCGTCTTTACTGGGACGATACGATGGTGATGGACCACTGGCCGTCTGCCCATCCATCATTCATTGCAGGTAGAATCAACGGTAGATGGATCGACACGGCCGCTCATCGTGGATCCTGGCGCAGAACAACGGCAGTATCTGTTAACTGTAATCTTAAGGTCAAGAGTTACGGTGGACGCACAAGTCATTGTGATTATAAAAAAAGAAATTACGATCATGATGTATAACACTTGTTCGTTCCAACATATTTATGTTATTTATATTGGAAGAATTACATAAAAATTATAGAGCAATGTATTGCTTGATACAGACATTTCTGTTTGAAATATTCCAAAGAAATCCATTACAAATTTTGCTTGGGAACAATTATAAATCGATAAATTTCAAGAATAAAAAAATATTTAATTTACAATTTACTATATAATTTTAATTCATTTGTTTCATTATCCATTCTCTGTAATTATTGACATTTGAACATTTTGTTATCAAATAAAGTTAAATCACACTTTAAAATGATAAATTTAAGTCCACTGCCAATTCAGTAGGTCCACTAAAAAGGCAGACTTATTGGGCAGATTTGTCCATTATCAATTGGTAGATTCATATTGAGTTGTGTTATCAAATTGTAGATTTAACATACTATTTCTATAAAATGATATATCATTTGTTGTACAATGATTTTAATGTATCATTGTGTAGAATAGTATACCGAATTTATAAAAAGCTCAATTAAGACATATCAACTTGTGTATTCTTAATGAACAATGTATGTTAACACAACCCAATTATACTTGACAGTGGCTTAACATAGTGTAAAAAAATTAACATGATTTGATCATGTCAAATTGGACTGTGACAATTGAGCAAAACTCATTTTACATCTATACTCACATTTATTGAACAAAATTTATTTCCAGTATTTGAAAATGTGTTTTATTACTTTATATGTGATAAAAATGATATAATAATAATTATATCGATTATGTTTGAAAAAATAGTTTCACATCAAAAATGATAAATAGAACTGAAATTTTTATATCACTTGTAAATCTTTTTCTACTAGCTAATTAGTTTAGTAAAGTAAAATCAACGTAATATTAGAATCAATTTACATACGCTATACATAAAATATTATATAAAGTATTCTAATAAAGGACTCACAAGTGCAGAGGTGTGTTGAGAAAAATAGTCTTACATCAGAAATGATCAATGAGTAAAATTAAGATCATTATATCATTTGTAAATCTTTTTTTATTATTTAATTGATTTTAGTAATGCAAAATTCACATATCATGGTAATGTATTTTAGATGGTCTAAATTATGAGGGATGGAAAGGTGCATTATACTACAAATAAGTTGGAAATTCAAGCTTTACATACATGTTCCAATATATGTAAAAATGGTAAAAAAATTATTTTATTTTATTTATGAATATGAATTTGAAAGTTTAACAAGTAACGAAAAAATATTAATTATGATAAAATTAATGTAGCTAAGATCAACTCAAAACCAATTTATCTTGATACAAAATGTTTTACAAGGTATTCAAATAGGTTCATATAGATCTAATCACACAAAGCGCTTATAAGTGAAGAGTGTTTGGGTTTCAATTCCTTGACATGGAGGATGATCGTACAAAAGTGTTTTCTTTTTTGCAAAGACATTAGTGCAAAATATCTGCATTTAAACCCTTTCAAGACTAATGGTAGATCAAGGTGATAATCAAGAGAGAACGCAAGAGAGAAATGTGTGTGATGACAATTGTTCTTTTCGATAGCTACTTCTACATGATCATAATCAAGTAGATGATCAAAGGGTGATTTGTGATCAAGATAAGTTAAAACTTTACTAACTTTGCTTACAACTTTTTGCTCTTTAATCTAAATAGTTGGGTTGATGTTTGGAATATATATATAATCAAATTTAAAAAAGAGAATGGTAAATATTAGTACCTATAAAGATTTAAAATGATCGAATTATTTTTGACAAAAGGAAGCATAGAAAGGAAAAAAGAAGAAGTGAAACATTGATTTTGAGATGAATCTTTATTCTTTCATTGTGAAACTTTTTAAATATTTTCCCTCGCTTATTTATATTATTGCAAATTTCCATTAGTAGGTTCATCACATATTAATCTAGGTTTTGTTTATTTGGACTTTCTGCAAATGTAAATAAATAAAGATGTTAAAATTAATTAATTAAATGTGATAAGAGAAAAGATTATAATTATAAGAGTAATCAAAGAATAATAAATTTTTTGTTACGATTAAAAGATAAGATTATAATTTATGTTACATCTAAACTTTATAAAGAATTACATAAATTTTATGACAAGAATTCTTTATTTGCGTATAATATTTTATTCAAAGAATATAACTGCAAATGTGAAATGTCGGATTTTAGTTAAAGCAAAAGTAACACTTTTAAATTAGTCCTTATCTCTCTCTCTCTTGAATATGGTGGAAGCGAAAATGTTGAAGATGCTGAAAATGAGTTCTACCATTTTTCTAAATATCTTATTTTGTATTATTTGTTAAACTTTTCTCCGTCATTTCAGTATATCGATTCTTATAAATAAATTTTAAATAAAATTATATAAAAATTAATTAGATATATAAACATTAATATATAAATTAATTTTAAATAACATTAAACCATAATTATAAATTTACCAACTTTATCCATTTACAGTGATACTTTTGAATTTTATAATTTATATATTATATGTTAATTACAATACTTTTTAATATTTGAGTTTAACTTTCATCTGTTACATGTACAAATATTTAAATTTTAAATTTTATTATATCTTATGACATATGTTAACTTTAAGAAAATATCAAAATTAAAATGACTATCTTTTGTTTTTTATTTTCTACATTTTCATCTATTTTTCATTTATTAAATTCGTCATTTTCGAATGCGCGCACACCATCGATACGACGATACCCAAAGCAGCGGGAAAACAAGTTTTGGATCTCGACTTCATCGCCCACACGGAAAAAATATTCTCCGGTTCATTCGCTCCTCTCGTGCTCGGCGTCTCTGTCCCAGGGGCTAGGGCTCCGTTCACTGCAACCAATCTTCTTCTGGTACACCAGCCCTCTGCCTTACGTGAGGTCCTGGTTTTGTTCGCGCACGTCCTCATTGCTGATTCATCTGGTAATATGTCCGCTTTCTTTCGGCATTTTCGTTTTTCAACGGATCTGTGTGGTCTTGTGATGCTGTACGTTTATGTTTTTGCTGTTCCCCATGTAAAGATTGGTTTATCTTTTCTCCTCTGTGACTCAAGCGTTCATGTTTATCATTTGGCGGTAAGATTAGTCCTTTTCGATTTTTATGACATTGCATGAATTGGATCTTGTGCTTGTTTTGGACTTGTTCGCTTTCTATCTTGGACATTGGACACTGTTTTTCTCGAGTAGATAGGTTAGTTTTCCGCGATTATTTTGGCAACATCTCTGCGTCAAATCTGGCTCATGAGGTGGGCGAATGCTGCAAACAGTAGTTATTAGTTTTTGGTTGTGACAATGCTGGAGTTGATTACCTTTTGGTGGAAGATATCTCCGTGGTCGAGGAAAAATCGAACCTTTCCACATCAATTGCATTTTATAACATCACCTTTCTTCTTCTCACTATTGAATTAAGAGAATCGAACAAGGAACTGGCTTTTGAAGACAAGATTTCACTTAAACATGCAATCCATCATAGGTTCATGGGTGCGGGAAGATTCATTCATAATATTTCAGGGGCTTAAGTTAGCGCATAAAAAGCCACATTATTTTTTGTGTTATTTGCAATTACTAGTTCATAACTTGACGGGTTCATGCTTCTCGTTAGCAGGAAGTACCGTAGTAGCGGTAGTGAACAAATGCCAACTTTAAAAGGACGGATATCCACTATGGTACCTAGGAATAATACTGCAGTATACCATCCCTGTAGATATCAGCCGTACAGTGACGTAGATATCAGTTGTACAATGGAGCCGTATCTATATTTTAATGCGTTCTGCCACCACGAAATCTCTTTACGTTGCAAATTACCCAAAAAGTGTCAGGTCTTCTTGACAGTTGACCTGTTGAACGTTCTTTTTTTAGGACATTCGGAAGATATGCACAAACAAAACTTTGCAAATTGTTGTGACCGTTATCAAAATCATGAGATTAAGCTATGCCTTTCGAATTTTTCTGAGCTTTTATTCTCGGTTTTTTTTTTAAAAAAAAATTGTGAGCTTTCCTGTTGCTTATGGATCTGTGTATTGTAAGATTTATTGTATGGTACGTTGCTCTAACCTCTCTCAAGTTTACAGAGTGTACAAGGAAGAATGGTGTTTCCCATAGAATAAACACACATTCTCTCTTCTCAAATACTACTCAAAAATTGCAGAATGGACTGAGAACTTTATTAAGGTGCAGGGGAAAGATACAAGGAACTTACAGGGACTCAAATTGGACTCAAACCCTAAACTCCCGTTTGTCGCCTTTATATGTGGTATTGATCAATGCCAAATTCGGTCTCAACCGAGTTTCTAGATTTCTCCTTTGAATTTCAGTCTTCTCCATTTCTTCTTGCCTCTATCCATAGTTAACTCAATGGCCCCAACTACGGATCACTTCGGTCCCCCTTCCAATGGGAAGAACGAAGCTCCTGCAAAGTCCTCTCAAGTTCAAGATTCCCTTGGTAGATTTCTCATTTGCATGGAAAACCTCCCTCTACACCGTCTTGGAAATTCCTTCTGCCTGCACAGTTGCTTCTATGCCATCTGTGGTTCTTCTTCTCGGCTGCACAGGTACTTTCCTGTGCACCAACTTCTTTCCATGGATAACCCTCCACAGATCATTCTAAGTGCATGCAAACTTGACTTCCGTCACCTTGGCTTTTCAATACAGATTATTATATTTGATATGTACTTTTATTGTTATTTAACTGAATGTTTGCCCATAGATAGAAATACATGAAAAAATAGGATCCATATGGTCGACCAAATGTAGTGGGCTTATTATACAAATTTTTGTTGTTATCTAATTTGTATTGATACAATTTCTGGGCATAGAAATAGCTATCAAAAATAGTCGCATTCTCATTATTATGAAAATGGAGGCAACAAACAAAGGAATCCTGGTGAAGATAAGGAGGCATATTCTCTTGGACTGGAAGATAATGTCTGCTGATATTTATGTCCAAGGGGGAAGATGGGAAGTAATAGTGGGAGAGTTGGTGAGATTGTCAAGCAGCTCAGGGTTGAATGTCAATCAAAAATTAGGATAGGTGAAACTGCTCCAGGCTGTGATGAATGAGTAATAATGATTTTTAGCTCAAGTAAAGAAACTAATGTTTCATTTTTTTCTAGCTTCTTTCAACTTCCAAAATTACTCATAATGTTATTATTATTGCATAGATTTTAATATATAAAATTTTATTACACAAATTACTATGCAATTCTAAGTTCATTTGCAAAAATAGTTACAACTTTAACTCTATCCAATTCTCATTGAAAAAAACTATTTCCAAATGCACCCTAAGTCTTATGCAGAAACCAATGAGATTATATGATGCACATTTCAGGATATATGATAGACTTATCACTGTTGAGGCTGTTGATGATGACTCCAATGATAATCAAGTTAAAGTTCACCTACCTGTGCCATCTTATCAAATTGGATGTGTTATTGGAAATGGTGGGTGCTCAAGGCATTCCCTACTATAGATTCTGCAATCCATTTGCAGCCCAGGTGTAGTTAGAAAGCTGAATGAGAATAAAGTGAGCCATCATATACCACCAGACTGCTTGTTCCAGACGCATAAGCAAATAATCTGGGACTCTGGGTGATGTTAAGTATTAAGTTTAGAGACAGAAGCCACTTAATACAGGAAATCCTGATAATTAACCATTATGATCATTGATACCAATAGCAAACTAGTGATTATTGACCAAAGAATTTTGATTGTTTAACAGTTCTAATAAATTCAGTGAACAAATTATTGGTACAAGATTATGCATAATCCAGAAAATCTTCTAGGATTTGATGTTGAAAAATGGGAAATTAGCTCAACGTGATACATGTAGCATATGTGCACTTATATTTTTTTTACAGATTATATTTTTTTGGTTGGTGTTTTATGTTTTTCCCTATTCACTATGTGTGACTTGACTTGCTTTTGGTAACTTTTTAGTCTGGAGGGTCTAGGTGTGGAAGCAATGGAGGCTATTCCTCTGGTCACTCTGGAGGTTCTTGGTACACATTTAATTATGTAAGAAAATTCCAACTCTTTCCTGAAATTCTGACATTTAAATAATCACCATCATCATTTTCTATACGCTTTAACGTTGATCTGCTATTAATTGATTTAGTTCTGATCACAAGATGTTGCCTATCTATCCTTCTCCTGAATCCAGGTCTCCAGCTTCTGTTATAAGGTTTTCAGGCCCAAACCCTTCGTCCCATGGAAGACATCGTGGTTATTAGGGTATCTTTTGTTTATTCTGACATTTAAATAATCACCATCATCATTTGCTATATGCTTTAGCGTTGATCTGCTATTAATTGATTTAGTTCTGATCACAAGATGTTGCCTATCTATCCTTCTCCTGAATCCTGGTCTCCAGCTTCTGTTATGAGGTTATCAGGCCCAAACCCTCGTCCCATGGAAGACATTGTGATTATTAGGGTATCTTTTGTTTAGTACACGCAGGTAGATTGTTGACTTCAACTTGTAATATGATTTTTGATAAAATTAAAATTGTCATAATGGACTGTCTTCTTTAGTAGTTTTAATATCTGTAATGTCCATCATCCAAATGTCCATAGATCTAATAACCTGGTATTTGGCCTTTTTTTATCTCATCCCATCAAACAGGTGAAATTTTGATGTCTAGAGCCAAGCATACCAACTCCTTTGATGTTTTGCCATATGGCCTGAAGATCAGTTGAGAAGAATTTGAGACATTAATGCCCTACCTACAAATCTGTTTAGCATAATGTATATCATCCAATCATGTTTTTTAATCTCTTTCTGGTTTAAACTTATTGTTTGCAGAAAAATATTGAATGTGCTATAATGTGTTATTTTTGCAGCACACTAGTCCTTGCTAGTGTGCATGTGAATGTCACCGTCCAAAGTTATAGAGCCAAGTTACCCTACTGCCAAGTTACTGTACGTCCAAGTTGCTAGCCTGCTGCCTTATTTGTTACATCTTTACTACCACTGCCTTTTCCTGCTTGGTTAACAGAATTCTATTTTACCTTTTCTTCTATCTCATTTCTTAATGCTTCCTCAAAATAACCTGAACTCTTTTCTCGTTGATACGTTTCTGAATTGACTAAAGAGCATTCTTCTCTTCTGCATTTTCTAATCAATCTTTTATTTTCTTTCTTCATCTTGGCATTACAATTTTATGGATTACATGGGTTACAACTACTGAAGGCCAACCATAGTGGAGACATTTGGCATACAACTCGTCTATCTAACATTCTAATTTAATGATTAATTAGTGGTAGGGGCTAGTTTTTCATAATTAAGTCCATTAGTTTGTTTGTATTAACTATTAAATGAAACTAACCTACATAACTAAAAAACTATAACTAGAGGAGAGTGAAATATATGGGCCAATTTTTTCCACTATTTTCTCCAGTCCCATGCACTACCGGATTCATTTCTGCTGGATCCTGCTATCTTTAATTTATTGTAAAGAAGCTAAAAATCAACTTCACTGTTGCTTTATTGAGTGGCGCATCATCTCTTGTTAATGTCTTTTTTCATGGTTCTTGCCTTCCTCAGTTGAACCTTGTATTATGGTTCTGTGTTTTTGGACGGTTCTTTTAGTTTTTTGGAAAGAAATCCTTCTCTACTACCTCTAGCTTCTTGTTAGCTATATATATATATGCCTAACAATTGTGGAACCATCGTGGTTGGAATAGGCAACTCTTTGTGGCCTTGTTTTTGCTGGTCCACATTAAATTGTTAAGAGATGGCAATGGTTTCACAATTGATGTCGTTATTCCACATTGAAGTAGAGGTCCACTTTGTTCTTTGGTTGCAATATATTTTTCAAAGAAAGAATGCTTTGCTTTTGAATTTTGTTATGGGTGTCGTTTGGCATATGCTGCATTATGCATGCATATATGATTTCAGCTTTTAAACATGCAACCATTGTCGAGTATATTCTAAATGATTCAACTTCAGTTTTATGTCTGACTATGACGTACAGAAAAAGGAAAAGTGTCAAACTTCGGTGGAAACATTGGTGAAATTTTAGTAAAAACATTGACTTATTCTTTGAAACTTTGATAAATTAACCAATAATACATATAAGAATAATTAAAATTAACTTTTAGACATATTTGTAAATTAATTTTTACATTCATTTTATTAGACCATCATGAACAGTTTGCTTGGTTTTTGTCTTTTCACTTTTAATGTTCCATCCTTAGATTTGATGTGTCCTATGGTATCACTGTTTCAAATATTTCTTTAGATTTTTTGTGTTCTCCTTTGACCGTGGCTTTCTTGTTGGTGTTCTTTGTGTTCGGCAAGTTAGGTAGTCAGAACACCTTAAACATAAAATGAATAAAACATCTATTTTCTAAAAGAAATTTGAATCATGCTTAGCAGTTGATTACATGTCAAGCCAAATGTAATGATATTATTAAGCTCTTACGAGGTTGAGATTGTCTAGATTGTTTTTTCATGGTATTCGTTAAGTACATAAATAGTTTTATATGCTACAGAACCTTTCCGTTTTGCAAATTCCATATAAACATTGGATTACATGCAGAATCAACTCAGCTGAAATACTTTTACATGGCGACCATGGTACTTGAAGCCATGTTGCACTCTTGAGCCCACCTGAAGTTTTTGCTCGCTGGTTTCATTGCATCTGTAGTTTAAATAGAGCATTCTAAGGGGTTTTAAATTCAAAATTTTCTCCTAGATTCTTTTATTACCATTGCATAAATAAGATTTAGCCCGATGATTGTTCTCAAGAACGGAGATTTGAATGGTGGTCTTTGTAGAAGCCTCACTCTGTGTTTGTGGGGCTCCAAAGTCATCCATGTTGAACGTAAATTTTTTATGCTGTTGCTGAGGGCTTTGCTTATGCAATATTTTTTCTTTTTGCCTGAAGTCCTTTTTATTAATATTAGTTCCTTTTTGTAAAGAATGAATGATGTGTATGTAGCCGATACTATTCTTTGATTTACGCCTTCTCCGTTTCTTCGAAATTATGTTATGTTTCTCATCCGGACTTTGTGCCTCTTGAGATACGGCTGATGCTGGGGGGCATTGCAGGTTGTGCTGCATTGCGCGGTTTGTGACTTCACGCCTTCGGTCATGTCAAGGCGATGTTAATCTTACAAACATGTAATCTCATAATCATATATGTAGTATATTCACCCTTACATTCACGCAGTTCATCCGTTTAATTTTTGTTTTTGTTTTGGATACAGGGTTTTCATTGTCGGCAACTCGATCGTACGAGCATATCTGTTCGTATCTCTCGTCCAATCTATCCTTCGCATCGTGAGAAGCAGATCGAGAATAAATCACGCCCATGCTGGGCGTCTTCGATTCATGTGTATGCGCCTTTCACCATCATCGTACTTTAACACTTCGTCACAAGTACCGATTAAACAAGTATTGATATTAAAGACCTTAAATTTTATAATCTAAGTTACATGGACTAAATAAGTACTGATTCTTGATTTAAATACCTTAAATTTACTAATGTTCATCAGATTCCAACCATTGATTTTTTAAATCAAAAGTTATTTGTAAATATAATTTAGATTAAGTTAAATTTTCAATATGTAATAAAGTATACTATATATTAACAAATTATATAATTAGATTTTAATTTTTAAAACATTATTAAGAAATAAGAAACATTTTTTCGTACATATAAATATGGAGTAATATATCTATCTTGCATTTTTCATATATGTAACAATGCCTATTATGAATTTTGTGATGGTTTTTCCCATAATGATAATGATTTTTGCATCCTATCTTATGCTGTGAAATTTTACTTTAAAATTAATTAACAATGATTGAAAGAGTCTATCATTGTATTAGTTTAAATTTAATATATATTTTAACTAACATATGTCTATTTTAACGCTTTGCTACACTCGTGACTTTATTTTATGCCTTCAAATATCTATGAATGAGTGTGCGTGAATTTACTTTAATGTCATATAAAATTTTATCTTAAAATTAATTGACATTGACAATAAGTATGTGAATTTTATCTCTAAATTTTATTGTAAAAAGCTTCGTCATCATATAAAGTCAAGTTCAATTTTTATTTTATTTAATGTAAAACTATTCCAATGTATGTTTTCAGTTTAGATCATTGCAGATAATCCTCTCAATTGATGTCGACATCTGTATTTTACTAAGTGAAGATATAGTTCCAATTATTGAAATCGAACGACTACACGTATGCGAATTGAATTTTAGTAAATAAACATTTTATCTACTACGTCAAATGATTTTATTATTTAATCATATGTATTGATGCAAAAAGGTGGTGAATCGTCAGAGAGAAGAGGATTCTTGTTACATCCTTCCATCCCAAACCGCTTTTTGCATTTTCTTCATTTCGCTTAAATGTGTAAAAATAACAGAAGTAACAGGTGAAGTTGAATTGTCACCACAATTTTGTAATGTGCACTTTCGGGAGAAGTTCTATTTGAAAGGTGAAATGAAATTTGTTTTAACTAAATTTGATCAAAGACTTGTGGAGCTTTATATTTGCCAAGTTTCATGATTTTAGGAGTTATAGATTGACAACAGATTCATCTGGAATAAAGGAAGTTAGACTGTATAAAATTTGTTTACCTCTTGTTTGTTTATGTTGTTAATTATGTCGTTGAGATTTGTAATTGTGGTGTGTAATATCTATGGTTAATCATTAGAGAAGATTTTTTATATCTATTTGATTATAATGAAAGATTTAAAGGTAGATTAACATATCTCACGATTTTTCTTTCTCACACTAATAAAATTTTCCACGTAAAAAGTTTAATATTATTTTGTTTGTGAGTTATTTGATTTTCTCATTTAATTTCACTATTAAGAAGTTATTTTTCAACCTCAATTAAGTTCAACTTATCCAACTTGAATATTAACTTAACATTACATGAATATTATATATCAAAAATAAATAATTATTGATTATTCCACTTTCTTAAATTTAATGTTACGGCACCGAGTTAAACTTGACTATTTAAATTTTATAAATATTGTCAATTCTTTCTAAACAAACGTGGTCACAACTTTTAAAACTTTACAACTTTCAGAGTTAAAATACCTTGTTACTAAATACATTCTTAATATCATATCCAAGATTATACATCCGTATTTAAGATTATATGTATTTATTATCTTATCCATATCTGTATTAAACATAAACACATATTAATATCATTTTTGCATTCGCATCTAGCATATATCCATGTGTGATTGATGCAATATTCGAACCATATCCGTTTTGATAAAATTCAGATATATTCTTCTAATTTTTATCCGTGCCAACTGGAAATAAATATGTGAAAATTGTAAATGTTTCCGTCTATAGAAATTGTTGTGGGCGATAATATTGAATAATTATGATTTAAACATAGGAAAAAAAATTTCATGTAGGTTTTATACAAGTTGAGATTTTTTAAAATTAATTGTTACGATAGCTGTTTGATGTAATTTTAAGAAGTGTTTGTGTATTTTAAATCTAAGAAGATAAGAAAATGTCATAGATTTAGAAAATAATGAAAAAGTAATTTAAAATTTGTCATTTTTACAATTTTTTGTACCTAACAAAAAATGATAAAAACTAAAATTCAAGTATTTATGTACGTAATAGAAAATAATAAAATTTTTCACGCATTTTAAATCATACATCATAAAAAGAAAATGTCAGGATTTAGGATTTGAAATGTTTGTGTATTGAGAAAATGTTAGAATTAAATAATTCTAACATTTTTCAAATATATAAAAAGAAAAGATGAGTCATTTTTATGATATTCAACTTTACAGAATTATTTGTATAAACAAAATGGTAGAAAAGGAAAAAATGAAAAGTTGAAAAACAATGTAAAATAAAAATTATAAAAATTAATTTTAATTCTATCATTTTTTATAACTTTTGTATATGTACGTAGTATAGAATCACAAAAATTTAAATTCAAGTATTTATGCATTTGACAGAAAATAATAAAAATTTAAATTTCATATGTTTGTGCGTGTAAACGAAAATAAGTTAACGTCAAGTTAATAGAGTTAGTGCACTAATATTTAACTAAAATTTTTATAAATTAATATTAAATCGAAAGGTACAAACAAAAGTGGATAAGATGTAAATATAAAATTTTAAAAATTTAGTATTACAAATTCACGACGAAACATGAATTTGAAAAAAAAAATTAGGATTCGAATCATATAAGTTGTGAATTGACCTGTCATAATTTTTTTATCAGGCTTAAATTACAACATTCATAGAAAAAGAAAAACTTCAAATTTTTTTATGTAACCTCAAGGAATACTGATAAAATAAGAATTAAATGCGTGTTGTATACGTTCGTCTCGGCGCGTGGCCATCACGAGCGGCGGATGTAACTCCGTCTTGGATATTCGAATATTTCGAAATGCAGATGTTTGGAAACACTTGTTCGGTCAAATCGGAATCTAAAGTGTTTGTATTGAAAAATAATAAAAAAATAATTTAAATTTTTTATTATTTAATACTTTTAAAGATACAAAATTTTTAAAATAAAAACTAATAAGAAAAATACTTTCTCGTGACACCGTTAAAATTATTTTTTTAGTAATATTTTAATTTAATGATCTAGATTAATTTAAATTATTTAAGTTTTTTAATAACTTATTTAACTAATATAAAATTAGTGTTCTTCATGGTATATATCACAATCCTTATTGTCTAGTTAGTATTCTTGAATTTACATTTACAAAGTACTATATTTAATAGTCTCAATGATAACATTTTTCCCTTCGTCTCTATTGATTTAAAAGTCATAGTTGTTTTTATTGTAATTCTCATAACGTATCACAGTCTTTTTAAATTTTTTCTTCATTGTCTATTGGCGTTAATTTTCCTCTCCTATATATATATATATATATATATAAATAACTTAAAATTAAATATTACTAGAAAAGTAACTTTAATGATTAATTTGAAAATTAGCTTCCAAATCAACATACATTTTCTCGAATGCAGATATTTAGATATTTAGATTTTTAGAATTTGGAAAATGAAAACAAAACCGATACGTGTGTTGGATTCGCTTCCACGAGCCGTTTTCAAAGCTTCGGTCCATTGATACTCTTTATTCGATCGCCAGCATGCTCGACGTCACACTTGCACTTATTTTTCTTAATAAAGCTACGATTTTTTTAAAAAAAATTAAACTTTATTAGGATTCAAAAGAGACAGTAAAATTTTTTTCCAGGGCCAGAAAATGATGTCCACGGAATTTTGCACTCGTAGTTTAGTTGCTAACTTTTAATTAATCCACTTTTGAATTGCGTGTGGTACAAGACAAACGGCAGCTTCGGCCGTTCCACGATCAGGAAAATCACCGGAGGTCAAGAAAACCGGCTCGTCCGGCGTTTCTACGGTATTTAGAAATATTTTTAATTTTGTGATAATATTTATATTTTTTAATTATTTTTTTAATCAAAATTAGTATTATTTTTTAATTTTAAAATTGTTTATTTAAAAATATTTTTTTACCCTTTTAAATACGAAATTGAAGTTAGTGAACGATACTCAATTGATCTGTATATCATCTGATAAAAGAAAAAAAAACCGATAAGCTTAAATAAAACGAGAAGTTTAAATTTTTTATAAATTTTTATATATCATTGTTACTATATATATTTTTATACGTAAATTTATATTTTACAATACATTAATTTGATTCTAACATTATTTGTAAAATTAATATGAACATCAACTTTTTTTAATTAGTAAAATTAAAATGAAATTAAAACGATTCTGATTTCTCTTTACGGGGACTTATTCATCGTTAACTTTTAAAATCACGTTATTATTATAATATAAATTTTTATTATTAAATTATTATATAATTTAAATTTTAACTATTTTTAACTTCTAAAATTGAAAAAAAAAAAAAGGCACGCGTCGTCGGGGCGGAAGAAGTCAGTCATCGGTGGTTGGTGGGGACTGCAGAAGACGACAACGCCGAAGCGGAATATTCCGTCGTATCCGTCGGGATAACTTCACCACGTACATGGGGCGGGAGAACAGGCATTGGTAGTGAACAGCACGCATGGGTTAACCACTCGCCCACGCAGCTCTTTCCACCTCTCACCTCTCGACGACCGACGGAGGGCGTTCGCGTCGCGGGTGGTGGGGACGTGGCACCACCGCCGAGCTCGTGTGGTTGCCGTAATGACAAGGAGGTGGTGATGTGCGCGCCGACGGCGGATAAGCACGAGTCCTTGGGTACGCATGATTGGTGAATAGAACCCTAGTCCTAGTCCTAGTCCGACAACATACATACCTCGTGTCGTGTGTGAACTCTTCTTTTGTCCTGTAGCCAATTGGTTTCAATATATAAGTAAAACTCGCACACGCTCGTGGGCCTCGGACACACTTGTAACCATCCCAACGCCACACAGCTGGACCTCCTTGAGAAGTCGTCGTCGTCGTCCGTCGGATCCATCGCCCGGAGATCGATCGAGCATGTGTTCCACCGCCGCTCCCGATCTCCCCCCGGGATTCAGGTTCCACCCAACAGACGAGGAGCTGATCACGCACTACCTCCGGAACCAAGCCCTGTCCAGGGCCTGCCCTGTTCCCATCATCCCGGAGATCAACATCTACATGTTCGATCCATGGGAGCTGCCAGGTTGGTTTGTGCACGCACTCGAGCGGGGCCTCACCGGAATGCTTGCTTTCTTTCTTTGTCTGCCTCGATCGATTCAGGTTAACTGACAACAACGATCGATGATTGGGTTGGTTTGCGGCACAGGAAAGTCGCAGCACGGGGACGAAGAACGCTACTTCTTCAGCCCACGAGACCGCAAGTACCCCAACGGAGCACGGCCCAACCGAGCCACGACGTCTGGGTATTGGAAGGCCACCGGCACCGATAAGGCCATCTACAAGAACAACAAGTACGTGGGAGTGAAGAAGGCTCTGGTCTTCTACAAAGGCCGTCCCCCGAAAGGCTTGAAAACAGGGTGGGTTATGCACGAGTACCGTCTCTCCACCTCCACCCCTTCCAAGAGAACCAATGGCTCCATGAGGGTAAGCAAATCTTCCTCCACTTAGTTCGATCGTTCGACCGAGCACTCACACAGTCGCACTCGTAGACAAGCGCTCATAATTTTCTCTGTTTTTGTGGGGGATGGGAGCAGTTGGACGACTGGGTGCTCTGCAGGATCTACGAGAAGAAGGGTCCGAAACCGAGCGTGCACGACGACGAAACGCCGGAAGCAGAGGTGGAGGAAGGAGTTGGAGGTGGGCGATCCCCGGTTAGATTCCCGAGGTCCTGCTCTCTGGCCCACCTGCTGGATGATGAAGAGTACATGTCCATATCCGACATGCTGAAAGACTACTCCCCGGGAGGCGGGGATGAGTTCCACACCATCGCCGCCGGAGGCTTCCCAGTCGACGGCAACGTGGGTGGCAATACTGGTCTGGGATGGGATCATGACGGCGCGAACACGGGGAAACAGAGCTTGCCCCTGTTGAGCAACCAGCAACCACCGAGCGTGGCCGACCAACAACAGTCCATTTTCCTCCGGTTTTAGGTGGTGTTCGATCATTCGAAAGAAAAAAATTGTACATATGGTAAGATTGGAATCCACGGGATTCGACATCTGGATTGTAGCCGGTGCGATGTCAAAATTTGTCGAATCTGTACTGCAATTCCTCCCCAAAGCGTAACTAATCAACAAGCGTTGCGCTGCAACGGTGGAGCCTGGAGTCGTCTTCTTCTTTCGTAGATGCGGCAGAGAAGGCGATATCAATTTGGCGTTTCCCTTTATTTGGAATGTTTTCAAATATCACGATAGATTGAATTATTATCTTAGGACACACGCAGAGAAAGAGAGAGAGTGAGATCAATTTTAGTCATTAAATTGCGATGGTTCACTCTCATTTCAAAGATATAAATCCGAATTAAAAAAAAATTCATCTAATTTGAATGTTGGTGTAAATCGTTTTGGATGAAATTTAATTTTTTCGCGAAGTTAGAATATAATTCATTTAAAAGAGAAATTTAGAATTTAATTTTAACTTTACTTTTTGTAAATTGAGTAGAATTTTTTTATCTTTGTTTTCTGGGATATCTCGTAATCTTCGTATCTTTCAAAAAATTTATTATATAAATAATTAACTTTTGAAATACAATAACTTTTTATTATTTATTAAATAAAAAATAAATTTAATTATATCTAATTCCATTATATACATAAATACTAAAATTTCAATTTTTTTCAATTCTACAAGGTATTTGATTGAAAAATAAATTTTTGAAAATTCATTTTTTTCTAATTTTAAGTGTACAAAACATATTTTTAAAGTTTGATCATAAAAAAATGCGGAAAATATTACGAAAAGGAATAGAGATGTAAAGACCGATTACTGAACAAAAAACGTGATTAAAATTGTTGGAAACCACAAACTCATGAGTTACATTTTTTTAATAAAAAAAATTCGAAACGTTAAACTCGTGTATTGAACCCGTATTCTTTGCCAGATTTGCTTTCGAATAAGCGAAGCTATGCCTGTCCTTGCCTTTTGCCAGTAAATTGTCATTTGTCAATCTACGCCTGACGATGAAAAGAAAAGAAATAGAATCATTAAATGAACTCTACATGACGCAAAAGATTCCGTCGTATGCTTTCCTTCAACTGCTATTCTTCCGAAGGAGGAAGAGGACGGTTTCGTGCAAGTCACCGACGCTGCTTCCGCCTTCCGAAGAAGAAGAGGGGAGGGCACCGCACCACGACCAAACATTTGCGTGCGTGGTGCACGCGGTTCCACGTACGCCTCCCTGTTCGAACTCTCAGTCAAACGTAGCTTCGCATTCAAAAGTTGCCATGCGTCGCCAGGACGATGAAGCTTTTCTCTTTCTTTACGCTCGACTCAACTCCCCAAGATTTCTTTTAATTACTGCATTAAAATAATTTTACTGTGTTTACAAAATTTTAATCCTGAAATCATAAATTCTAATAAGAAGTTTTTCAACTCTTAAAATATCTCACATTAATGATTTTCAGCACCGTAAGATATAAACATGATTTTTACGCCATGTGCCTCATCATCCCTATGAAGACTGCATCAGAAGGCATTACGAAAACAACTTGAGATATTAAGGAAAAGTTTGTATCTTTGGAAAATATGAAAAAAATAAAAAATAGTAAATTAAATTTTTTATTATTTTTCGTATTTTTTAAAGATAAAAATTTCTCTTAAATCTAATAAGTGAGATGAAACACAAATTCTCGTTGCAATCAGAGGTGAATGAACGATGCGAAGATAAACGAGTAACTGTTAACTTTGTTGTTTGGATTTTTGCTTTAAGTTGATCTGTCGGGATGACTTTTATATTTGCCGTGTTTTCTTAAGTTTTTTTAAATTTAATTATTACTTTACTCTTTTTCTTTAAAAAAGAAGAAGCCCGGTTGAAAGTTAACCCTATGAGATTGATGAAATGACAAGCAATCACGAGCAGTCGATTAATGAAAAGTTGAGATGTGACGGCAGACCAGTCGCCATTCAAGAGCAGCGTGCTCACATCCATGGATAATACAGCCGCCATCGATGCCAAAAAGGTTGAATCACCAGAGACTTCACTCACCCTTTTTCTTTTTTTTGGGGTCACTTTGCAGAAAATCTTTTAATCTATTTATTTGTTCGTAAATAATTTTTAATTATATATACTACAGTCAATTATCAATTTTTAATCTTCCACTAGAATATATAATTTTACTTTAAAAAAGTGGTAAAATTTAGATTTTAGAATATTTGTGAGTTATTTTTTGATAATCAATTAATTTTAATAAGATAAATTTCAACATTCTTACCTTCTTCCTTTAATTTCAAACTTCTCTCTAATTGTTTTCATTATTTAGCTTTATTAGTGAAACCAACTGCAATTATGTTATGCTGTTGGATAACATTATTTACATATGCAAACTTAATATTTAACATAACTTCATCATTCGTAGAATGCATGTATTTTCTTACTGCTTTGGTATTTACCATAAAATTGATCAGAGAATGCAAGTGTCGTACGTTATCCTTTTACATATTAATTCTATAATTTACACGTTATAATTGTCTTTTGGTAATTTCTTGGTTAAAAATCATGAATAAATTTAAAAAAATGTATCATTTGTTTGGAGTTGCAACAACTTTATCTTTACGTGAGAATTGTACTTTTGTATTTTTTAATTTGAGTTGTACAATTTTAATTTAAAAGTACTTTTAATTTGAAAAAACAAAAGTACAACTTTCACTTAACCAATTTATTTATGACATGTAAGCATAAAAGAAATACGTTCAATTTCTCAAAGCAACACATAAATTATTTTCATATTTTTTAAATCAAGATGATTAGGAACGAAATTTTCGTTATCCAATATTTTTTTTGTCTTCTTCTTAATTTTCTATTTGTGGTGGTGGTGGTGGAGGATGATTTCTTGTTTCCGTCCCTGGTTTGGTTTCTTTGTTCTTACGAATGATTTGTTGCCTTTTCTTTCCTGATGATTACCTTAATTTGTGATTTATGGATTTTACTAATTAACATTTTATCCATTTGAGTAGAATTATTGAAATTTTTATTTTAAAAACATTAAATCAAAAATAATATGTCCTTTTAAGATTTCATTTTCGGTAAACCACTACTATCATTAAAATAATATCACAGTGATTGAAAATTCTCTTACATCAAATTTAAAACTGAAATTGCTTGTTCTCATTTGAAAGAGATTTTTTTCTCCTTTGTAAATTCTCATTTGTCATTATTATTATATAAATTTTTATTTTATAATTTACTGTACATCATATTACTATTTAATTAATTTATTATATATAACTACGATATATAATAAATATAATTAAAAAATAGAATCTAAACGCAAGAGGCTGTGTAAAGCGGAAGCGCCGGTCACGTAACCGCTGGTCGTTGACATTCACATGACGTGTAAAGAATTGTTCAAAACTCAAAAGGTTAAACGTGCACGTGCCAACTTCCTACTTCAGACGGTAGTCTACGCAAGTTGGAAAGCGCCAACGGTGGAGGTCACCAAAAAAAAATATTGAAATTTTTTTTGAAGGCAGATTAAGAAAATCTCTATTTTCTTGATATCTTAAAATAAATTAAACATTTGTCCTCTTTGTTGGGATTTCCTTTTTCTATTGTGTCAAATACAACAATTTTAATCGGGCGAAAAGAAGGAGAAGAGAAGATAGATATTTTGCTTATCTGAACAAGGTACACGTTTTAATCATTTTTGAAACTAAAATTTAAAATTTCCCTTTTAACTCCCTTGAAATCATCGGAGAGAACTTGCCAGATGAACTTTGATTTTTGTTTTTGGTAATTATTACTTTAAGGTAAATCTATTGTATTAGTAAAGTTTTGAACTTGAGATTTTAATATTTAATGAGAGATCTTTTAATTATTAAGATATCACTTTAATGACATGAGAAATTTTGATTAAATGGGATAGAATAAAATTTTGCAAGATTACAGTTGAATTTTCTAATCTTGCTAATGGACAATTGATGTTTAAATAAACTAGGATTGATACTACATTTGTTCATAGCCAAAACGTTGAAAAAGGTGTTGTTGATGAGCAATGTTAACTGGGTCTGTAGAGCTTTAAATCAAGCTTCTTTATTGAATTAGACGAATCCTTTAAAAAAGTAAATGATCTTTGGGTGATTGTAGGAGAATTCAACAGATTCAGACGTGAGAAATTAATCAAATGGTTCTTTTCACTTTATTGATGGAGGCCTTTATTCATTACTTTTTCTCCACTCACCAAATGTTATACTACACTGGCTTGGACCAGCTTTCAATCTTACCATATTCTACAAAAATTACAAAGATTCTTGGTCTTTTTAGGCCAAGACTCACCTTTCCAAGAGCAATTTGCATGAGTAAAGTTAGATCATCTCATTTCAAATTCTGACATTGATGCTTAACTCTATGCCAAAAAATTTGGGTATTATTGTCATGCCCGGCTACAATAGAAACAAATTGAATTAAATTAACAATATAGCAAAAATTTGCGCACATTAGTGCCCATACGTACAAGAGGGGCACCCAAGGAATTTTATTCTTATCTAGGCTCTCGAACCCCACTCTACGTAACCAAGGCTCGATGACGTTTAGTACATGTTGTCATTAAAATAAAATATTTAGCCTTATACACAATCAAAAATAAGCAAGAGTTGAGTAACATGTTTAATAGTTTTTTCACTATTAAAGAGTAAAATAAAAAGGGTCTCATCCCAGGCCAGTCAAATGAAGCCGAAAAGGAACAAACAACATTTGTACAACACAAACAAAAGTGATCTTCTTTATAAACGAGGCTGCATCACAAACCCAATCGACTACTATCCTTGACCAACTTGGGATCCACACATGTTAAATTTAAAGAAAAATAACATGCATGAGCTATAATTAGTGAATTCTAGCTAAATCATACATTATAATACGAGTATAATTAAATCTTGCTTCCTAATTAGCAAAAACAACAAAGATAATCACATTTCTCACACATAAATCCAAGGCAAATCAGTAACCTCAGAAAAAAAAACAAATAAAGAAATTGAAATTTCCATCGATGCAAGGTCACACAATGGTCATTGCACACTCCACCCATTATAATATGAGTATAATTAAATCCCTTGACCTTCGAGCATCTTCATGCTCGCCTACCAAATCGCCAGTCAATCGTCAAGCTCAGCCAATGGTTGAATGCTCGGGTCATCGACCCTAGCCTCGCATAGAATGAGAACCCCTTCTGTGCTCAATCAGTCAGCCAAACCCTTCCTGCTCGACTTGGCAGCCCTTTGTTTAGCACATGTTCAAGCGAAAAGAGGGCGAACGGCCTAGCCATCTCGCAATTTCAGCAGCGAGGTGCGAAGGAACACGACTAGCCAAAATTGGTATGTCAGCTAGCTCTGTCTACGCCACCCCCATTTCCCTCACGCCCAAGTTCTTTTGACTCTACTTACACAAAAAGTAAAACTCAAAATCTAGCAGAGAACTCATTGTTAAACTCCTCTCCTTCGCTTTCATTGACGATCATCTCTAATCGCCTCCTTCATCCCAATTGTAGCCCTTGAATGTTTCATAGGCGATCGAGAGATTTGGGGAAAAGTGGTTGGAGCATGACTCTTCGTCAAAGGGTTCACCCATTCCCATACGCATTCCACTGCGTCCACGTCAAAGCAATAGATTATTTTATTATAGTCGTAGTTATCCAAGTTCATTCCTTATCCAAATTTAAGTAAAAAATATTAATAGGATAAGGCAAATACTTTACATCGTTACATTCTTACCCCCTTTAATTAGGTTTTGTCCCAAAACCTTAATGATCATCACCCCTTCGTGGGCCTTCAAATAACTGTGGGTATTTATGGCGCGCCTCAGATTCCAACTCCCACACCGCTTCACGTTTGGTATGGTTAGTCCATTGGATTTTAACATAAGGTATTTCTCATCTTCTCAATTTTTGCACCTTAGTATCAATTATGCGTAGTGGTCGTTCATCATAAGTCATGTTTGGCCGAATGGGGACTTCGTCCAAAGTGACGACATGTGATGAGTCCACCACACACTTCCTCAGCATGGTTACATGAAAAACATTGTGCACACCCACGTAAGATGTGGGTAAAGCTAGTGCATATGCCACTGACCCAACTCTAGCTATTACCTCAAACAGTCCAATATAATGCAGTTGGAGTTTTCCACATAACCCAAAATAGTTGATTCCTTGTGTTGGGGACACCTTCAAAAAGACACGATCCCTAACTAAGAATTCAAGAGGCCGTTTATGCTTATCAACATAACTTTTCTATCGACTTTAAGCTATCTGTAGAAGTTCTTAGATCATCTTCACTTTAGTGATAGTTTCTTGGAACAATTCTGAACCCAAAATTTTTTGCTCACTAACTTCATCCCAACAAATAGGGGAGCGATAGCATTTGCCATACAACGCTTCATACGGTACCATTTGGATACTAGCTTGATAGCTGTCATTGTATGCAAACTTTACCAGAGGCAAATGTTGTTACCATGAACCTCGAAAATCAAGCACACAAGCTCTAAGCATGTCTTCCAGGATTTGGACGGTTTGCTCCGACTGTCCATCAGTCTGTGGATGGAAGGCTATGCTGAATTGTAGTATGGTGCCTAATGTCTTATGAAAACATTGCCAAAATTTAGCCACGAACCTAGGGTCTTGATCAGAAGTGATCGTCATAGGAACCCCATGTAATCTCACTATCTCTTTAATGAATAGTTCAGCTAACTTGTTTAGTGGCATAGACATGTTCATCGCAAGGAAGTGTACTGTCTTAGCAAGCCAGTCAACAATAACCCATAGGACATCATTTCCTCGATTCGTATTGGGTAGTGCCACTATGAAGTCCATTGTAACATGTTCCCATTTCCATTCTAGAATAGGTAGAGGTTGCAAAGTTCCAATGGGTCTCTGGTATTCAATTTTAACATGCTGACAAGTCAAACATCGGCCAACAAATTCTACGATCTCACGTTTCATGCCTTCCCACCAAAATCTCTCCTTTAGGTCTTAGTACATTTTGATGCTACCCGGGTGTAGCATATAACTAGTTGCATGAGCTTCCATCAAAATCTCTTCTTTTAATCTAGGGTCATTTGGCATGCACAATCTACCCTGATACTTTAATGTCTCATCCAAGTCTTCACTAATGTTGTTTACTCTAACGTTGGTAGCTAAGTTTGAATCTGGCACAACTTTGGGTCTAGAAGTTGTGCTACCCGTAGTTGTTGTAATAATGTAGGCTCTAGTCTTAAGCTGGTTAGAGCTGCACTACACGTTGTCATCATCACCTGTAACCCCAACTTATCAAGGTCCTCCAAAATGTGTCGATGTTGTGTCAACATGGCTACAACTGTACTTCGTGACTTCCTGCTCAATGCGTCTGCTACAACAGTAGCTTTTCCAGGGTGGTATTGTATAGACAAGTCATAGTCTTGTAGAAGCTTCAGCCATTTATGTTGGCGTAAGTTTAATTTTTTCTATATATATGAATACTTTAAGTTTTTGTGATCTATATAGATCTCTGTCGATGACCCATACAAGTAGTGCCTCCACAATTTCAAAGCAAATACAATAGCAACCAGTTCCAAGTCATGGGTCGGATAATTGCATTCATGAGCTTTTAATTACTACGAGGCATAGGACAATATTCTTCCTCTTTGCATCAATATACATCCCAACCCTTTTTGGGACGCATCAGTATATATGTAGTACCCTAGATTTGGTTCAGGTAGGGCCAAAACGGGGGCAGTTACTAGCAAAATCGAGTATATATATCAAGTCTTCAATTTTTGGAAACTATCATTACACTTAGGTGTCCACAAGAAAAGCACTCCTTTCTTGGTTAGTCTCATCAATGATTTTGCTATGCTAGCAAAATCTTTCACAAATTTTCAATAATATCCTGTCAAGCCTATGAAACTCCTGACCTTAGTGATCGAGGCTGGCAGTTACCACGTCACAATTACATTAATTTTGGCTAGATCTCCAGCAATACCCTTCTCCGATATCACGTGCTCCAAGAAGTTAACTTGGTTCAGCTAGAATTCACACTTTGACAGTTTGGCATAGAGTCGTTCCTACCGCAAGACTTGTAGGGTCGTTCTTAAATGATTTCTATACTTTTCAGGGTTAGTAGAGTCAATTAGAATGTCATCAATGAACAAAATTACAAACTTGTTGAGGTATGGCTTGAACACTCGGTTCATCAGATCCATGAACGTGGCAGGACCATTTGTCATTTCAAATGGCATCACTAGGAATTCATAGTGTCCATACCTAGTTTGGAAAGTAGTCTTCTGTACACCTTCACATCGTATTTTGACTTGATGATAGCCCGACCTTAGGTTTATTTTAGAGAATACTTTAGCCCCCTCCCACTGATCAAACAAATCATCTATGTAGGGAATTAGGTACTGATTTCTTATTGTCAATTTATTCAATTCACAGTAGTCGACACAATCTCAGACTACCATACTTCTTTTTCATGAACAGTACGGGTGCTCCCCATGGAGAAACGCTAGGTTGAATAAACTGCTTGTCCAAAAGCTCTTGTAGTTGGACTTTCAACTCTTGCAATTCTTTTAACGACATGTGGTAAAGTGGTCGTGATACCGGAGTGGCTCCTGATATTAGTTTGATTTCAAACTCACACTCTCGTTCGCTTGGTTTACCCAAGAGGTCTTCAAGGAAAACATTTGAAAAATCACAAACCATAGGTATGTTCAAAAAAGGTATCGTCAGATTTGTTATAGTAGTCACCAAGGTCAAGTAACCCTGACTCCCATGATTTACCAAATGACGAGTTCGGTGTGCTTCTAATATACATTCAGAAGGCTGATTGGAATCACCAAAACAAAATTTCGATACCCCTGGCATCTTGAAATAGACCTTTCTTTTGTAACAGTCAACATGCGCTCGATAAGTCACCAATCAATGCATGCCCAAAATGACATCATAGTCCCTCATTTTGAGGACATGAAGATCAACCGGAAAAATTCGCTTATCAATAATAATTGGACAATTCTAGCAGATGTACTCTACATCAAGGTACCCTGCAACGGGAGTATCTACTATCATGTCGAACCCCAATGGTTCCTTGGGAAGCCCACCTACCTCCACAAATAGAGTAGAAACAAATGAGTGGGTGACTCCAGAGTCTACCAAAGCATATGTAGATCATGCAAAAACATTTACAGTACCTATTATCACATTACTAGTATCCACATCGTCACGAGTGAGTGTGTACACTCGTCCCACCACAAGGGATATCCCCTCTCCACCTTGCCCAGCTATTGCAGCTTAAAAGTGGCTATCTTCAGGTCTGACATATGCTAACTGTGAATAATACTATGATGGGGACCTAAGCGGTTGAGAGGACCCAGTTCCTGGTTGAGAGTTTGGCAGTAAGGGACATGCTACTTTCTTATTTCCCAGTTGGCCACAGTTAAAGCACTATCCACCCTTGCAATGGTAGCATCCCTAATGGGATATCCCACAGTGGCTATATGGATTTGCTCTAGACATTTTCTTTTGTTTCTTACCCTTCCTGTCTTTAGTACCCTCACAGTTTCTCTTCCCAAAAGACACAGACGAATCAACATTCTTTCCCTCCTTCACACTGACAACTGGCACCACCATAGGCTGAGTCCCATAGTCGAAATTGCCTAGAGTTTTCCTTCAACCATCATAACACTATCTACTACCTCATTATAGGTAGTTGGTCAAGTCAAAGATACCCCATATCCATTATGTGGATGTAAGCCATTGATGAACATTTCTCTTTTACTGCGGTCAACAAGCATCACATGTGAAGCAAACTAGGACAGTTTCGTGAACTCCTCTTCAAACTGAGCCACTGTCTTGTTTTTCTGATGCAGAGTCTGGAAACTGAGACTCATTATATCCCTCACATTGGGAGGAAAGTACTTACTGTAAAATAGTTATTTAAAGATTTCCTAGTTCGACGGTTGTACATCAAACCCATGTTGTCTCTTCTTAAAAGCTCACCAATCTTAGGTTAGTCCCTTTAACATCAAGGATGTGAAACAAACCTTTTCTACTTCAGAACACCGTAAAACTTGAAAATTTTCACCAATTTCATACATCCAACAATGTGCATTCACCAGATCCCTTAATGATCCAGTAAAGGTTGATGGCTTCAACTTCTTAAAACCTGCTATATCAGTTCTCTCATGTTGTGACTCAGGTTCATCTTGTACCCTCACTTGCCTTATTAGTTTCTCTAACACGCAGGAAACTCTAGGGGATTCATCACTTGACTCTCCCTTTTGTGGACTCTGCCTTTGATTTAACAACCCTACTTGGTCTCGTTCCACCTTGATAGACAACAATTGTCATTATTAGCCAAACCTGGTTCTAATACCAAAATATTTGTCACGTTCGACTACAATAGAAGTCAGCAATAAATTGAATTGAATTAACAATATAGCAAAATTTTGCACACGTCGATGCCTGTACGTACGAGAGGGGGACCCAAGGAATTTTATCCTTATCTAGGCTCTCGAGCCCCACTCTACATAACCAAGGCTCGGTGACGTTTTTTACATGTTGTCATTAAAATAAAATATTCAGTCTTATACACAACCAAAAATAAGCAAGAATCGAATAACAAGATTAACAATTTCTTCACTATTAAAGAGTAAAATAAAAAGGGTCCCATCTTAGGCCAATCAAATGAAGCTAAAAAGGAACAAACAACATTTATACAACACAAAAAAAATTGATCTTCTTTATAAACAAGACTGTGTCATGGACCCGGTCGACTACCATACTTGACCAACTTGGGATCTACACGTTAAATTTAAAGAAAAATAACAAGCATGAGCTCTAATTAGTGAATTCTAGCTAAATCATACATTATAATATGAGTATAATTAAATCTTACTCCCTAATTAGCAAAAACAATGAAGACAATCATATTACTCACACATAAATCTAAGGCAAATCAGTAACCTCAGAAAAAAAAAAAAAATAAAGAAAACAAAATTTCCATTGATGCAAGTTCACATAGTGGTCATTGTGCACTCCACCCATCGGCTCCAACCTGCGATCCTGGAACCTCCGTGCCCTATGAGCATCTTTACGCTCGCTTACTAGATTGCTGATTGGTCATCAAGCTTAGCCAATGGCTGAACGCTTGGGTCGTCGACCCAAACCTCATGCAGAACGTGAACCCCTTCTGTGCTCAATTCGTCAGCCAAACCCTTCCTACTCGACCTAGTGGCCCCTCGTTTGGCACGGGTTCATGTGGAAAGAGGGCGGATGGCCTGATCATCTGGCAATTTCAGCGACGAGGATTTGCTTCTCAGGCTTGACTTTGAAAAAAATATGTTTAAGAAGTTAGATGTTACTTTCAAAATAATGGAATATATTATGTCCTAAAACTTTTTAATGTAGTTTTATATTTTTGTGATGTAATTTTTTAAATGTAATTTTTGTTCATCTTGATTCTTTAGGTAATTTTTAAAATAAATGATGCACTTTTTTAATGGTTAGATAAAATCAATAAACATAATTTTTATTGAAATATATTATTATATGTACAAATACAATGAGTTGATGATTATGATGCAGTATAATTGTTAAGTCTTAAGCTTTTTTGGTAATTTGATCATAAGTAGTGTTATGCGGAACATATTGATCAAACCAAAAACAAACGAGAAATTACATACAAGATTTAACATGATTCGGTTGAAGCCTACTCCATGGGCAGCAACAGGGGGTTAGGGTTTTCCACTATTTTGAGGGGATTACAAAGTCGTGTCAAATTCAACTTTGGAGGAGGATTTTATAACATTCCCATCTTGCCAAAAATAGGACACCAAAATAAATCACAACAAATGTCAATTAAGGCTAACAGTTAAAATGGAAACCATTCAACTCTCCAAGAAAAATACTAAAATTGATTCAAGGCATTTTAACAATTCTACACCTTGACTTGAATCCACTTGTTGCCACCATCCCTACCATGAGTTAATTCAAATTGTAAATATTGAGCAAATCCAAGCAATGCATGAATTTGCTCTCAGTGACTGCTTTTGTAAACATATTTGCAAGGTTATCTTCTGTATTAACTTTCTTTAATTTAATTCTCCTCTCTAATCAGGTGAAATGGTACTTGACATCAATGTGTTTGGTTCGGTCATGATGTATTTAATCTTTTGCTAAGCATAAGGCACTTAGACTATCATAGTATATGACAGCTTGATCTTATTTCAAATCAAGATCTCCAATCAACTCCTTAAGCCAAACGCCTTCTTTTGCAGCTTCTGTCAATACCATATATTCTGCCTCTGTTGTGGACAGAGAAACTGTAGATTGCAAAGTAGCACGACACGATTTTTGTGTTGTGCTGGCAAGGCCCACATTGCCAATGGGCCAGTCAATGGCATGAAAAAAGACTATTTGTGCCGTTCAATGACATCATTTTGACTGACATGATTTTCTAATTAATTTACTATTTAATTAACAAATAACAACATTCTTCCTAGGACTCAACGTCGCAACCCGGCGGCTCGTCTCCCCCACCGACAACATGACCTGTTCACCCCCTTCCGCGCACGCGATCGTTCACCCCACTGGTTGCACAACCCAACGACCCGTGCCTCCCCCTCTCGCGACCTGGCAACCGTTCCCCCCGCTGGCCCGCACGGCCTTCCCCCTCGTCACCTCCATTAGCCCACCTCTCTCTTCAGCTCTTCTTGCTGGGACCTAGCGCCACGACCCAACTGTCGGCTCAATGACCCGATGGCCGACCTAATAACCCGACGATCGGCCCAGGTACGATTCCCCAGCCTGCCTGCTTGTGCAAGCAATCGTTCACCCCACTAGCCACACAACCTAGCTGCCGACCAAATGACTCGGCGGCTCGTCCCCCCTATCGGCCACACGACCCTTTCACCCCCCTCCCGCGACTCGACAACCCTTCCCCGCCCCCAAACCCACCTCGTAGTCTCATGTTAGGCTAGGCCATGCCTATTTTGTGCCGTGCTGGCACGACACGAATTACCTGGGGGTCCGGCCCAAGCACAACTCACGGTACAAAATTTTTTTCGTGCCATGCCGTTGACCGGCACAATCAAATCGTGACAGACCGTGTTGGGTCGTGCCAGCATGGCCCAGTTGACAACTCTACAAACTGACTCATAAACTTGCTCACAACACTGACAACAAAAGCAATGTCTAGTCTGGTGCAAACCATAGTATACATAAGGCTTCCAATAACACTAGCATATGGAATATGAGACATGTATTTCTTTTCGAATTTTGATTGAGTAGACAAAACTCTTGGAAAATGTAAATTCGTAGCAATATGGGTATTGGCTGGTTTTGCTTTTAACATTCCAAATTTTGATAAATTTTTTTGAACATACCCTTTCTAAGATAGAAACAATCTATCACACTTTCTATCTCTATATATTTCCATGCCCAAGATTTTATTTACTACGCTTAAATCTTTCATATCAAATTCTAAACTTAGACAATTCTTCAACTTCTGAATTTCAATCTTGTCTTGTATAGTTAACAAGAGCATGTATAAATGTTGTGTATATCACAAAAAGTAGAGTAATGAGGCATGTATCTCATTACTCTACTGTTTGTGATATACACAATAGTTATATATGCTCTTGTTGAAGCCATTTCTGATTATGAAACTATCAAATCTCTTATACCATTGTCTTGGAGATTGTTTAAGCCTATACAAAGATTTCTTTAGCTTGCACACATGATTTTGCTTCTCAAGGCTAACAAATTCTTCTAGTTGGCACATAAATGTCTTTTTCTAACTCATCGTGAAGGAAAGCTATTTTGACATCCATTTGTTCAAGTTCAAAATTTTGATGTGCCACAAGAGCAAGCAACAAACGGATAAAAGTATGTCTTACCACTAGAGAAAAAATCTCATTGTAATTAACACATTCTTTTTGATTGTAGTCCTTTGCAACTAAGCGAGCTTTGTACCTTACTCCTTCAGTTTCTGGAGTTCCAATCTTCTTTTTGAAGACTCATTTGCATCTGACAATTTTTCTTCTAGCTGGATGTTTGACTAGCTCCCATGTCTAATTTTTATATAGTGATTCCATTTCTTCACCCATTGCAACAACCCAATTTTCATATTCTGGACTTTTAAGGGCTTCTCAATAGGCGGATGACTCGTTTGACTCCACCTCTTCTGCTGTTTGAAGAGCACAAGCTAACATGGACTCATACTCAAATCGATTGGGTGGAACAATTTGTCTTCGAGGCCTATCTCTAGCAATGGAATATGGGTGCAATCTTTCCTGTCCTTCAACATCTGAGGTGACATCTGACATTTCAACTAATTGTGGTGAATCTTCTTCATTTCTTTGTGTTGGAGTTGTTTGAAACTCCACTTACTTGGGATCACTACTTTGATCGTCTGATGTCAGAACTTGTGCACTTGAATGAAATAATGAATTTTCATCAAATGTAACACTTCTACTAAGTAAAACTTTGCAATTAGATAGAGACCAAATTCTAAATCCTTTAACATTAGTGTCATATCCCATAAACAAACCTTTCTTTTCTCTTGGTTCTAGCTTACCCTTATTGACATGATAATAAGCAGGGCAACCAAAGACTTTGAGTTTAACATAAACAACAGGTTTGTTTGACCATATCTCAATTAGTATCTTGTTCTGTATGGTACTAGGACATCGATTCACTAAGAAGCAAGTTATATTAACAGCTTCTGCTTAGAAATGTTTTTCCAATTCAAAATTGAAAATCATACGAGTCTTTTCAAGCAAAGTCCTATTCATTGTTTTAGTGTATCTTTCATTGTGCAATGTCGAATGATTCTTGCATTTTTACAAAAATTATTGAATTCATATGAACAAAACTCCATACCATTATCAGTTCGAAGGCATTTGATTTTCTTTCTAGTTTAGTTTTCAACCAAAATCCTGCATTGTTTGAAATTTTCAAATGCTTCATCAAGAACACCCATGTCATCCTTGAATAATCATCAATGAGTGGAAGAAAATACCTTAAGCCTCTCAAATATAGAACCCAAGAGGGTCCCCAACAATCTGCATGAACATAATCAAGAGTTCCTTTTGTATTATGTTCACCTTTCTGAAATTGAACTCTGTGTTGTTTACCAAATACACAATGTTTACAAAATTCTAGATTTGAAAACTTGTGTCCATCCAAGTAACCTTGCTTGCTAAGGATTGACATTCCTTTTTCACCTAAATGTCCAAGTTGCATGTGCCACAACATAGATTGATTTGACTATGAAGATGTTGTTGCAGCAATATCTGTAACAGTCGAGCCTTGAAGGATATAAACTAGACATTTTTTTATACCTTTCATCACAACCAAAGCTCCTATTGTGATTCAGATAGTTCCATCTCCACTTGAATATTTAAAATCCTTGTTATCTAGAGTAATCAAGGATGTCGAACATCTGTTAGAGGTCTTCTCATATTATCATGCATTTTTATTTGAATTGTTCTAATGTCAACAATTTCATAGATTGAATTGTTAGCCATTGAAACATTACCATCATCAATTTTTTGATAAGTAGAGAACCACTCCCTTCTCAGACACATGTGATGTGATGCACTGAAACCTAATATCCAACTGTCAATTGGACACACACCATCAAGTTTAGATGAAGAATTATCTTGAGCTACAACTACAACTAGCTCCTTTGATTTCAACTTGGGACAAGTTGCTTTCCAATGTCCAGGTTGCTTACAGTAATTGCATATGTCCTTTGGATTTGGATGACGCCCTTTTGATTTCGACCTTCCCTTGTTCCTTGTACCCCCTTTATTTGATCGCCATTGTCTATTATCAGAACTTATTGCTAAAAGTCTTGATCAAAAGGTATCTGCACTAACACTGCCACTTGAAGCCACATGACATAATTGATGAGAGTGAAGACTGTATCTTACCTCTTTTAGAGAAATTGTGTCCTTGCTAATAACAAAAGACTGCACAAAATTCTCAAATGACTGTGGAAGAAATACTAACAACAGTAAAGTTGCATCTTCATCTTTGATCTTGATGTCAATATTTCTCAATTCCATTAGCAATGTGTTTAACTGATGAAGATGCTCTTTCAACAAGCTGCCTTCATGCATATGAAGGGAAAATAAGTGTTGCTTTAGGAGTAGTTTGTTGGTCAAAGACTTTGTCATGTAAAAACTTTCAAGTTTCAACCATAATCTTGTAGTTGTCTCCTCATCAACAACCTCAATTATCACCTCTTCGGACAAACAAAGCAAAATAGTTGAATGGGTCTTTTCTTCTTGTGAAAATAATTCTGCTTCATTGATGCCCTTCGGCTTTGCTTTCATCAACGGTACCCAAATGCCTTATTGTTTCAATAAAGCTCGCATCTTGATTTGCCACAAATTGAAACTGTTCTTCCCTATGAACTTGTCAATTTTCACATAATGAGAATACTTTTTTTTGTAGTTGCACAAAATATTATCAAATAGTGCAAAGGAAAAACTCAAACAAAATTGGTCAAAGTGTAGAAAAACCAATTGAACTAGTTGGTTTGGTTGAATCGGACTAGAGGCTGGATCAACTTCCTTGCACACGGTTACTGTAGCTACGAAAAATTGGGGCAATCAATGATTAGGGTGAAGGCGATCGGTGACAATGGGTCTCGATTTCTCTTCCCCAGTGTGTAGACGACACCAACGATCGTTTTGCTGGGAAAAATGACCACACCTCTTGGTGCCCAGTGCTACTCAACTCATCCCAATGATACATGTCTTCTCAGGTTGCTCACCGACAGAAAACACACTCTCTCTCACGTGCTATTTGTTGTGAGTGGAAGAACGCAAGTGGAAGAGAAGGAGGAAGAAGAATGAGGCGACACGACAATTTATATGGTTCAGCAAACTGCCTACTTCACGGGGTGCTAGTGCTCTCTTTCTTGCATCTCCACTTGCTATGTCACATACACTCTACATTTAAGTTACAACCATATTTATAAGGCACATAAGAAACCCTATTCTTAGTGCTACAAATGACCTTCTAAGTCATCGGCAACCAAAATGACACTGTTGGATATTGGAACCTTCTTCCGCATGCTCTAGCCGCACCTAGTCTCTAGCCGATTTCTTGCTAGAGTGACTCGACTGCCGAACTTCTGAGACGACATTCGGATGACCAACCGATGAAGCTCTCACCATTCTGCTAATCTTCACTTGCTGTCCAACCTCCGCCTAGCTGAGTCCATTTCCTCAATGCAGGTTTGTTGCCATAACGCTTATGACAACGTAGTACGTTGTCGTTGCACCTGGTCATTTGCACATTTGGATTCCCAATACACGATTGCTAGCCTGTGACTTGGATTCCACCTGCTCCCTGGTGGAAGACCATCTCCACATTGTAGCCTCAACACTTTGGACATTCAAATTCCCGGTATGTGGCTGTCGGCTTGAGACCTAGATTCTGCCTACTCCCTGGTGAAAGACTGTCTCCACACTATAGCCTCAACACGTTCCTCCGAGCATGATTACCCTTGACAACCTTTCCTTTCTAGTGGATGGCAGCGGACGGCGGCAAACGAAAAACAAATAGTAGCCCTCCTTTGCGTACGATGGCGACGAGCGGCAACTCCCACACGCACACAGACCAGTGACTCTTCCGTGTGGCTCTTCTTCCATGTGTCTCCTCGCGCTCGCATCGATGGCGAATAGTTGCAAGCCCTAACCTCACACAGACGGCAACTGTGTGCGTGCGCCGACGATCCCTCCCTTAGACAGGCGATTGGTCGCGAGCCTTAGCCACTCATGATCCCTCCTTTAAATGGCAGTACAAGCAGCATCCGAAAAACCCTAACATGCAGACAAATTGATCTCTCTATGGAACCTTTCTTTGATACTAGTTTGTTATGTAGAACATATTAATCAAATTAAAAACAAATGAGAAATTACACACAAGATTTAACATGGTTCGGTCAGAGCCTACTTCATGAGTGGCAATAGGGGCTAGGGTTTTCCATTATTTTGAGGGGATTACAAAGCTATGTCAAATTCAACTTTGGAGGAAGGTTTTATAACATTCCCATCATGCCAAAAATAGAACACCAAAAACAAATCACAACAAATGCCAACTAAGGCTAACAATTAAAATGGAAACTGTTCAACTTCAAAACTGATTCAAGGCATTATAACAAGTAGGTTTGAGGGTTTTAAATTTAAGGTGTATATATGGTTCATCTTAATTTATATGAGTTTGTTAAAATAGATGTTCATTTGATTCTTATGTAATCCCTTATTTAGTATTACATTTATTATTTAAAATTAATTATTAAAAATTATCATTAAATTCAAATTAAAGAAATCTAACTTGGTTTAATACACAATTCAAATAAATGTATGCTAACAAACTGTATTTAAACTACATTGAATGATCATATCCTGTAATAGACCTATGCCAACGGGATGTACTTAAGCCACATCAAATGATTGATGTTTACATGAATTCAATATGACGCAAATGGATATCAGATGGATAGATATTTGAATCATTATAGACATTTATAATGTACTAAGGTATCATTTGGAGTTAACTTTCAAAATCTCTCCTAACATTATTATTATTGTATAGATTTTAACGTATACACTTCTATTATTTTAATTACTATGTAATTTTAATTTTATTCACGAAATTAACTTTTAAACTCTATCCAACTGCTGAAGTTGACTAGAACTCTCTCTAAACACATCCTTAATAAGTTAAGCTCTATTCTTAAAAGTGCAGAAATTATCGTGGCTTCAGTTACATAATGAATTCCAACTTCATGCATAAAGCTTCTGTTGATCTTTTCAACTTTGGACTGGTGTCTTCACTCCTTGTCTTCTTGAAATAATAATTTCTATAAATCCAGTTAAGAGAAAGCCCCGACCATCATATCTCTAAGAATTTTAATCTGGAAGGTTCTTATACAATTAAAGCTTGTCACTTAACATTTTAATCAATGGATAGGGGCATTAAATTTATGATTTACAAACAAATATGACAGGCCGAATTTAAGTACCGCTAAAGGTGAAATGTCTGCTTAGTTAATTTCTTGGATACAATACATACAAAAGAAAAATCTTACAAGAAGAGGATGTGTGAGTATGCATGAGTGGTTGAGAGATATTTTATTAAACTTATGGTCTTAATTTATCTCAAGTAAGCGTAATTTCCAAAAAAAAAAAAAAAGGATGAGTGAGGATCACGTCACTTGCTCTCATTATAATTTTAGCATTGAAAATGTCAAACATTTATTTGTGGATTGCATTTATCCAAATGAAATTTAATGTTTCCTGCTTAAAAATAAAATTTTTTTATTGTTAGATGATTTTCTAAATTCTTTTTTCCACTTGTTGAAGGAGTTGAACTTTACTTTTCCTAATTTCGTTTGATTTTTTTAATGTTTGCTTTCTTTTCAATTATTTAGTTGAACAGGAACAGCATTATTCTTGCTCATTTTGTTGAGTATATCTTTTTTTTAAATTTCCTTCGTCTATAGATATATATATATATACTGGTTAATCAGTAAAAATTGATTTAACATGTTGAAAAGTAACAGATATTTTTCTCATAACGATATTAGTATATTTTCACTTTTATTTACTATTGAAGATGGGGATACGAATCCGTGTTTTATTTTTACCTATTTTTATCTAATGAAAAAATATTTAACGAGAACTTGAAAAATTCAAAAACCCCTAGAGTAAATAAAGTTAAAATCCACTTGTTGTAAAAGTAACTTACATTAAAATGTGTGAAATCAAATTCATATTATTAACATATTTTTATGGGAATTTGACGAACATGAAAAAAAACCCAAAAAATTCAGAAAACTTGTTTTTTTAGTATTTTTCTGTTATAACAGGAATAATTCAAAAAGACTATAGCAAATTAGGAAAAACTTGAACAGCTGATGTAGTAATTTGACTTCCTGATATATTGGTATATTTCATGTACTTTTTTCTATCTGTCCTAATGTTTCCCGACTATTCAATGTTAAGTAAATAATTAAACTTTCAAAATCATAATATTGGTAGGAGCATTTTCGTCAACTTATATTCAACTATTATAATAAAAGAAATTACTACAATTATTATTTATAATTCATATATCGATAAAAACACTACGTGGTAAAATTTTTAATAAATCTCATTACTAAACATAGTCTTAATCATTTATTCTTACACTGGATATTCTAAATTATAAGTCCGATAGATTTGCATATCTAGGGTAGATTACCTGGCATAAAATACAAAATCAAAAGCATCAAAAATCCGTGGGCTCCTCATTCTCAACCCGCCCTTTCTTCTCTCGTCAGTCGTCACATGCAAATCCACCGTGGAGTGTTAGCGCGCCCATTGGCACAATAATTTAGTCGGTGACCTACTAATCGATTCATCTGCTTAATTAATCATGACACTTTGCGCGCAAATCACCGACATAGAACTAATATAAGGTTAGTTTAAAGAGAGTTTTTTTTTTTTTTTTTTTTTTTACTTCAAACGTTAAATAAAGTTAAAATTAAAGTTAGTTTCAAATAAAGTTAGAATTGTATAGTTATTTAGGTGACATTAAAATTTATATAATAATAATAATAACGTTAAAAGTAATTTTAAAAGTTAGAAGAAATTAAAAAAAAGGAATCATAATTTTTTGAGATAATATATAGTATTGGTTTTGCGTTTTTCTATATTTAAATCTTGGTAGGAATTACGGATCGCTGTCATTTTTTTTGTCAAGTGTAATTAATTATTGACCATTCATCAAGTTTGGACTATAAAAATATTAGAACAGTAGATCGAAATAGGGCACATATAATTTAGTCGACGGAAAACAATAACATTCACAAAGGATTTTACATCTCCACGAGTAATCATGATCAACTGTAAAAGGAGGAAAGTGATAATAACGAAAGGATTGAGTCTTTGGTGAATAGAAGTAAATGTATTTCTTTTTAAACTTTTATTTTTCTTTAATATATAGAAATAGTCATTTCATATTTATAATAGGAGTAATTGATTCTTTACCGTACTTTTACTTCAATCAATTTGTCTAATATAATAATTATAATTAATTAAGATATTTAATTAATTTAATTTTAAAAAAAATTCTAAAAAATATTTCATGATAAGATTTTGTTTTTTTTTGGGATCACATACTAATAGCTCGTAAGTGCTGTTAATTAATTAATATCACTAATCAATATCATTTAAGTAGTAGGAGGTAGGTGGTTGCATGAAAAACAAACCCCAGCGAAGAGCGATCCCCAACAGCGACCGCGATGAGCTGTTGCGCATCACCAGAGTACAATAACCGAGGAGGATCCCACGTCACCGAAGGAGAAGGTCGACGGTCGACACACATTAATTGTAGGTGAGCAGCAGTGGACAGGGGTGATGGCCGTTCATCAAAGACGCAGCCATCCTTTTTTTTTGTTTTTTACTGCTCTTGAATTTTAGAAGTAATCTAATAATATTTATATTTTTAATTTATTCACCTTTTTTTTACTTCTCATTTTAAAATTAGTTACTTAAAAACTACTTTTCTCTACTCTAAAAACGAGAAAGTGAAAAAAATGAAGTTGATGAACTTAAAGCCCAAAAATTCGAGAGCCAGCAAGAACAGAAGAACTCGTTGCAGATGTTGTGGTATTCGATCTCCCAACAACACAGACGACATCGTACTCCAACGTAAACAAGTAATTCATATCTCCAATCAAGTATTATTATCACCCAAAGGGCATAAACGTACCTGCAGAATTCTTCGTCACTCTATACATGCATATTACAATACATACCTCCATCGATCTCTCTATCAATCAATCTCAACACTCAGCTTTCGAATATTTTTGGTGTGTACATGGACCATACGTACGGTTCGGATAACGGATCTAGATCAGTAGTTCCAGAGGCAGCAGTCCTCCGGGGTGGGGGATGGGAGAACGCCGGGTTCCAATCTCTGCCTCCCCATCTCGTGGCTGTTTGCGAACACCGAGGAGATCTCGGTGTTGACGTCGCTCGTCAGCCCCGTGTCCTGGGACAGGCTCAGCAGCTCCCTCTCCAACTTGCACCCGGGGCCGAGGCCGATGCTGCCGGGCAAGTGGGAGGCGCTGAAGGCGAGCTTGGATATGATGTCCAAGGCGGAGGAGGGGTGGTCGTTGGGGTGAGCCGCCGAAAAGTGTTGGGTGTTGACGTACCCCTCCATTACATTGGAGAAGCAGGACACGTGCGCCACCTCGCTCGCCGTCGCCGCCGCCGCCGACGCCGGCACCCCCGCATACGTCGAGTCCAGTAAAGGTGGAAAGTGAGGTAGGGCAACGTCGTCGCCGAACACCTTTTTCACGCAGGAGCTCTTCTTGAACACCCTGCAGATAACCCACTCGTTCTGCCCAACCGCAAAATTAGCAAGCCCGAGAGCTTGGGAAGAATTGAAGCGACGGGCAGAGAGAAAGAGAGGGGCACCTTTGCTGTCTTGTGGAGATTATGCAAGGAGGACAAGGATTTGCCTTCCTTCCTGTATTCGTGCATTACCCAGTTGGTCTTTTCACCTTTGGGTGCTCTTCCTCTGTAGAACACGAGCGTCTTCTTCATCCCAACGAGTAATTTTACCCTGTGGATCTCCTTGTCCTTGCCCGTTGCCTTCCAGTACCCAGCCTCCGTCGCCCTGTTCGTCCGCAGGCCCGTCGGATACTTCCTGTCTCGCACACAGAAGAAGTACCACTCGTTCTCTCCCATCTTTGCCCTCCCTGCAAACATAACAATATCAGAATTTGAAGTTCCAAGGCTCGCGCTTGTACAGAGAGGACCAAACCACAAAAAAAAAAAAAAAACAGAGGAACACGATGGTGGAAGACCACTACACTAACATGGCAAATCCCAAGGCTCGCACTTGTTGAGATCGACGTCGCCGATAGCCCTGCATGCAAATCCACCGTCGAGCACCTTCTTGGTGAGGTAGTGAGTGACGAGCTCCTCGTCTGTCGGGTGGAACCGGAACCCGGGCGGCAGTTCCAAGTCCTCGTCCTTGGTTCCTCCTCCATTCTGGACTGCAGCAAAGCCACGACCGCCTTGTTTCTGCTGCTGTCGTTGTTGTTGCTCCATTGGCTTCCTTCCCAACTCACGGTATCTGAGGATGAGAGAAAAACAGAGCAAGGAGCGATCGCTACGTGCTGTGCACAACCTGAACGGCCCTTCGGTTCTGACGGCAAACGCTTGGGGGTTTATGATACACAACCAGAGGAAACAGAATATTTTACACGGTAGATAAGGCAAGTAGACAACAGTGGTAGGGAAGGGGAAGGGGAAGGAGTTGGCCGGGGCTCGCCCAATGGCCCCAGCGATAAAAAAGAAGAGCGCCGCAGCCGTCCGAAGGGGGCGTTACGCTTCGCCGGCTTGGTCGGCGTGGGCCGTTAGCTTGGTTGGAGGATTTGTGAGAAGAGGTCTGCGAGTGCGAGCACCGTCCGTCGTTGCAGAAAGACAAAGAAGGGTGACGTGAATAGATGCCGGTACAGGACATTTATTCTCTCCTTCAAATATAAACGAACAAATATGACGACGACCATCGAAAATTATTTTTTTGTTTTTTTATAAAAGGAATGGTGACGTGGAGCTGCCCCTTTTTTTTGTGCTTGTGCCGGTTGCGGATGGGAAAAAACGTGATTACGTAGTCATCATTAGTTTCGCCACCAGAAAGTGATGTATGCATACTGGAATATCTTGCGAAGCAAGCGGGATTAAGGATTTTATATAACGGCGGATATTAATTGATTTTAAATTAAATGCTTGTATTGCAATACAATATTCCAACTTCTGAGTTGTGGTTAAAAATAATGACAATTATTCCTTTCATGAACTTCGTAATCACTGATCATTCTTTCTGTTTAAGGTAATCCCGCTAATTGAATCCGTAGAACATCATCGGGGAAGGTTCTCTCCAGGCCGGCCGTGTCGGCGTCCGTCACGGGGGCGGCGTGGCCGCGTGGGCCTCTCCCGCCGGCGTTCGCGGATTGATGCCGGTCGTTTTTCTGTTTGCCACAACCGTACGTCCCCCACTTGCATCTAGACACGTATTTGTTGTATTGAATGAAAGGAATATTAATTCAAGGAAACGTCCGGTGCTTCTTGCCGGCATCCGTTTTCTCAACCTCGGTCATAAAGAATATTAAGAGTTTTTTTAATGCATGTTCTTTAAAAAATTATCAAATTATGTACTTGCGTGCTACAGGAACGATCATTGCGCGATGGCATGCATGTGTGCAACAAAAGATGCGTGAACTGAAAGAAGCTTTTTTTAAAAAAAAATTCTGTGAGAGCGATGAATTTCTTGTACTTGTCTTCACGCACAGAGAGAGAAAGAGGATCTTAAACAAAAAAAAATCGAATGATCGTTTTCTTCTCCTTCTTAATTATGCTATAAAGATACAGAATAATAGGTAGTAGACGATTAATTTCTTAACGAAGAAGCAATACAATTGATGCCACCATTCACACGTCCAGTTTAGAATTCTACTTTCTATTTTCCGAAATGATTCTGTCGGTGCCACTTGTTCACACCATACATACATTTAACAGAAACCAGTGATTTAAGACTTCAATTGAGAGTTCAATTTTTTATAAATTTTTGTCTATTATTGTTATTATATAAATTCTTATATATAAATTTTTATTTCACCGATTACTATAAATTCTAATATCATTTATAAATTACATTTAATTCTAATTTTTCACAATTATCAAAGTTAAACTACCTTATTATCAAACGAAATCTAACTATTACTTACTAATTAGTGAGTCAGGTCAATCAATTATTTATTTTCACATTATAATTTTATGACGAGTTTGTTCTTTTCAAGTGAAAGAGTATCGTCAAAAAAATCACCGGTGGCTTTTATTTATTCAAGGGATTGGGATGATGTAACGTCTATTTTAATTTTATATAAATTTTTATATATTATTGTTATCATATAAATTTTTATACATAAACTTTTAATTCATAATTTACTATACAATTCTAACATCGTTTACAAAATTACTCTTAACTTTAACTCTTAACAGTCATTAGAGTAAAAGTTTCGTTAACAAATGAAATTAAGTCCACACATCCACACAAGCTTTGTTATTTGAAAGCTCTGATATTGTTTGTAATTTACAGTGTTGTGTTAAAGTTATGGTGATCGATAGTCACGTGACAAGGCACTTTTGGCCTTATTTGTTTGATTAATTTGTTGGTTGTTCACCAATGAAGATGAAAGAATTTTCGATGAACGTTAGGGGTTTCAGTGATGGTAAAAGTGGTAGAGAAGAGTATGTATTCTTAATATTTTCATTTCTCTTAATCTCCCACCCATATATATAGAAGAGTCAATGACCCTTCACTTCCCTTTGCCTCCAATCGCTCCAATTTCATTTAGCAAGAAATCAATATAATTGATTACAATTTAATTCTTGTTATTTCCTTTTGTGGTATTTATGACCGCACATTTACATCCTGCACAAATTTCATGCATAAAGATGTTAACTTCCACTCCCACTATTCGTAGAGTGTGCAATTTTCATTTTCCACTCCCACTATTCATGAGAATGTTCCTTATTTCCATCATCCATGGAAATGTTCCTTAACCCCATCAAGTTTACAAACTTGATAAATTTTTTCGTTCAAATCCCTTTTGTTAAAGGATCAGCAATCATATCATCTATGGGTATGTAAGTTAATTTTATTTCTCCCTTCCCAACAATATCATGAATATAATGATAATGTATATTTATATGTTGTCCTCTTGAACTATTTGCACTATTATGAATCAAACTAATTACTACTTGGTTATTACAGAACATTTCTATTAGACCATTGATCAAACTGAGACTTAAATCATTCAAAAATCTTCTAATTCAAACAACATGTGATGCAGATGTACTACAGACAATGTATTCTACTTTCTATGTGTATTTTGCCATACACCCTTGCTTCTTACTACCTCAAGATATAGCTGCACCTTCAAAGATGAACATGTCCTGAAGTAGACTTTCCATCATTTTTGTCACCTCCTAGATATGTAAACTTATGGTGCAAGGTACTCTTAAATGTTCTTTTCCCAAAAACATATGGTGTTGGGGTCGAGGAACAACTTTTCATTCCAAACCTTTTTAGTACTGTACATAGATATCTTTCCTGACTTATACTCAATATCCTAGACTTCTGATCTCTAAAAATTTGAATTACAAGAACATAAGATGCTTCCCCTATATCCTTCATCTCAAATTTTAAGCTAAGTTCCTCTTTTATTTTATTTAACATGTCAATATCATTTCTAGCAAGTAAAATATCATCCACATATAGGGACAATATAATAAACTTGCTTCCACTATTCCTGACATATACATAGTAATCTAACCTATTTGAAACAAATCTCATTCTAACAATTGTATCATGAAATTTGTGATACCATTGTCTAGATGCTTGTTTCAAATCACATATTGACCTATTTAATTTGCACACTTTGTCCTCATGTCCTTCCACCTAAAAACCCTCAAGTTATGACATGTAAATTTCTTCTTGCAAATCACCATTTAGAAATGTGGTTTTACATCAATTTGACGTAATTGCAAGTCTAGATGTGCAACAATAGCCAATATAATTCTTATTGATGCGAACTTAGCCATTGGAGAACAAGTTTCCTAATAATCAATTCCCGATTTTTGTGTATAATCTTTAGCAACTAACCAGACCTTATATTTGTCAATAGACCCATTAGCCTTTAACTTTTTCCAGAATATCCATTTGCATCCTACTACTTTACTGCCTTTAGGTAAATCACACAATTCCCATACTTGATTCCTTTTCATGGAATCAATCTCATCATTCATGGCTCCAAGCCACAAATCTTTTTCATGAGATTCCATAACATCTCTATATGAGATGGGTTCCATGTGATTTTCCTCCATATCTACTAATAAATATAAAAGCTCACAAGAATACAAATGATAATCGTTCATCCATGTAGGCTGATATCTCATTCTTTTGTTGCTAACAAGTATTTCCAGTTCATTTCCATTTTGAGTTTGTTCATCTCTATTTACAGGCCTATCTTGATTTTCACCCACAATTTCCATGGGTTCGGTTACATTTTCCACATTTTCTTCCCCTTCAATTACATGGTCTTGTTCCGAGATATCATGGATATAGTTATCATCCACTACAACTAGTGGTTCTGTTTTATCTTCCTTTTCTTCTTTTTCATTTACATTTTCAAGAAAAGTTGCATCCCTATATTCAATGATTCCCTTTTCTTTATGGAAAAATCTATAACCAAAAGAATTTACACAATAGCCTATAAATCTACATTTTAATGTTCTAGAATTCAACTTATCCCTTAAATGTCCAAGAATAAGCACATGGGCTATAGAACCTCATTTCCTCAAATAATGTAAATTAGGCTTTACACCGGTCCACAACTTATAAAATGTGCTTGGTATAGATTTAGTGGGTATTCTATTTAACACATAATTTGTCGTAAGTAAAGCCTTTCCTCAAAAACTTTTAAAGAGTCTTGAGTGTGAAAGCATGTATCTAACAAAATTCATCAAAGTTTTGTCTTTCCTTTCCTCCACACCATTCTGTTGTGACGTATAAGGTATTGTAGTTTGCCTTTTAATTCCATACACTTCACAAAATAGTTCAAATTCCTTAGAATTATATTCCCTACCTCTATCTGACCTCAACACCTTAATATTCCTTCCAAGTTATTTTTCTACTTCCAGCTTATATTTCTTAAAACAAATTAATACCTCACTTTTATAAGATATTAAATAAATATAAGCATATCTAGAAAAATCATCTATGAATGTCACAAAATATTCCTTGTAATCATATATTCTAACACTAAGTGGACCACACACATCAGAATGAATTAAGCCTAATAATTCATCTAATCTATGTCCTATTCCAAAAGGTTTCTTAGTCATTTTTCCAACTAAACAATGTTTACATTTATCAAATTTCATATCATTTATTTGAGGCAACATGTTCATTTTTATCATTTGATTTATTTTAGATTTATTAACAAGCACCAATCTCAAATGCCATAATTCACATTCAAATAAAAAACACACAATATAACCAGTAACTAGAAGCCACATCAATATTATTCATTTCATTGCCTTTTATAGATAAGCGAAACAAGTCATGTTCTGGTACATATGTACTAACAGCAAAGACTTTACTATATTTTTCGATGGATACTCGCTTATTGTAAAAATGAACTTCCAGGCCATTTTTCATGAGACAACCTACAAAGATAAGATTTTGCCTCATGCCAGATGCATAGAGGACATCCTTGAGTAACATAACATCGTCTCCCAAATCCAACCGATAGGTGCCCATACCTTCCACATCTAAATAGGTGTTGTTACCCATGTAGATGGGTTGTTCCCCAATGCTAAATTTCTTAAAGGATTCTAGCCCCCTTTTATTTTTGAACTGTGCCTAGTGGCACTTGTTACATTCAACTACACCAACAAAAATTCGCTTATTTTTTTTCTGAGGTCTTATTTCCATCCTTATTAGGACAATTTTCTCTAAAATGACCAAATTGGCCACACGCATGGCAAGAACCTCATTCTTTCTTTCCCTGTGGTTGATTTGACCTGTTAGAATTTTTGTACTTCTTTTGATTCTTTTGAAATCTTGACTTCTAAAAAGAAGCATTTGCCTCTTCTAGATTGATTTCATGTCTTTTGTGACTGACCATTATATCTTGTTTTGTTCCCAACCTAACTAGCAATTTAGTGAGTTGAAGTGGGGTTGATTTAAGAGATGTGATAACCATATCAAAATTATGTGGCAAGATATTAAATATAGTTGCTATTTGTAGTTTTTTAGGTATGAGAGTTCCTACAATAGCTAAATCATTTGCCATAACTATCATGTTGTTTACATGCTCTATAACGTTTTGTTCCTCATGCATTTTACACGAGTTGTATTTCTAAAGGAGAAGTTGAGTATTAATTTCAATAGTTTTGTCATACTTCTCCTTGAGAGCATTCCACAACATATATGAATTACCACATGTTTCAAAATATTTTATAAGACTACCTCCATAAACATTAACATTAAACTTTTAGCATTTTTGTCTTCTAATGTCCATTTTTCCATTTTTATGATCTCCGCTTCACTAGTATCAGAATGTATTTCCTAAGGATTACTTTCAATTACATGCTCAAGGTTATCATATATGAGTGCATATCTAATTTTCCTATGCTACATCTTGTAGTTCACCCCATTCAAGTTTTCTACTTTTGCTACTTCGGTGGTAATTAGTTTTCCTACAACCATTATCTCAAAATCTATTTCGCAATACAAAATTTCCTATACCACTTATGGTTTTTCACCAACAAAGATGAAAGAACTTTCAGTGAACTTTTAAGGGCTTCGGCGATGGTAAAGGTGGTGAAGGAGAATATATATTCTCGATATTCTCATTCCCCTTAACCTCCCACCCACATATATAGAGGAGTCAATGACCGTTCACCTCCCTCCGCCCTCAACCACTCTAATTCCACTTTTAGTAACAAATCAATATAATTGATTACAATTTAATTTCATATCCCTTATTTCCTTTCATGATATTTATGACCACACATTTACATAGTTTTAGTTTTAACTTCAATTCTTCACAAATTTTTCATATGTCATCATCATCTTAAAATTCTCATATACAAACTTTCACATTATAATTTACTATATAACTCTAATATTATTTATGAAACTATATGTTTAATTTTAACTCTCCATAATTGTTAGAGGTAAAACTGAAATTACAATTCTATTAACAAACAAGGCTAAATGTTTGCTTGCAGGTCTTGAGCTTCCACAACTAGTTCCTTAAAATTAATACCCATATGTGAGGGGCTTAGAAAGATGAACTTCGCATGGTGGTAGCATTGAGCAACATCACCTGCAAATGAACTTCACCATATATACCTTAACAATTCCACGCTCATTCACCCATAAATCAAAAGGGAATAATGGTTAATTATAAGACCCAACACAATAAAAAAGCAAAAGTGGGAACCAGAAGATTAAAAAATTCACCAAGAACAAATCAAGATGACAATTCCCTTTAACGCCTTTCGGCTCTTACTGCTACTCCTCCGATCCACCTTGTGTTTGATAGTTAAAAATAAAAAGAATATTATTCCAACAAGTAGCATAATCATAAAGTTAAAATCCGAACAAAATATCATGCTTGATCTTGACATGGCAGACAAAATGGAGGAAGGAACCTTTTAAGAATTTTATAAAGTTTTTTTAAAAAATTCTGTAATTTTTTATTGTAAATGCTTAACATGACATAATATATTTGATATGTCGTTTGCTTAATTTGTCAAAAAAATCATGTTACAGTACCCAGTCATGTGATCGATTCGCAGGAAATTAAAGACAAAAAGGAGCATGCAGAACTAACAGGAATGAAAGCTGATCACATGATTTACAGCACCTACCGACTGGAATCGCGGCGTATTTTGTTCATAACGAATTAATTATTAATGATTAATGTGCGCATTAGCAACCAGCACGACAGATCCGCTGCCTTGATCCGAAATGCACGCGTTGTTCCAAAACCAAGCCTCCGTTTACAAGCATCTGTTAGTTAATATAAACAGCTACGATTTTCAAGAACAAACTTGTTAGGTTTAACTGGAAATTAGTTTTTTATTAATTATTATTTTAAGTTAATTTTACCTTATCGATGGAATTAATATTTTATTTGATTAAAAAATATTTTAACTTCAAAAACTATTAAGAGATGAAATAGAGTGAGTGAAGTAAATAGAGTAAAATTTTAGGGTAAATTGTGTTGTAAAAATTTATATATAAAAGTTTATATAGTGATAATGATAAATAAAAGTTTGAAGTAAATTGATTTCATAGTAATTACCTTGTTATCTAATTGTAATAAAAGATATTTAAACGTTGAGATATAACTACAGTAATAACTAAAAATTAACTTATCAGCATTATTATAACTAATTTAGGTACTATTTATTTAAATATTTTTTTACTATACATCATAATTTTTTATTATATATCATAAATATTTATTAAATATTTTTTATTCAAAAAAAAATTATACTAAAAATTTACATAATAAAATCATAAATCATAAAAAGAAAGAAAGTAAATCTCGTACTATTTTACATTTTTTTCCCAAGAGTCAATGCAATCCAACATTTCAGGTAGTTTAAGCTCCTACCAAGGAGGGTTCTATTGTTTAAGTTTATAAACAATTCAAACTTTTCTTTAAGAGCATTTTGATTTTCGTTTAGATTTATAAATGTTTTAGATACTTTATATATTTTTATCTAAAACATTTAGAATTTGTAAAGAGTTTAGGCTCCTGTCTAAGAGCACTTTATATTTATAACTAGTTTAAGCTCCTGCCTAGGAGCAATTTGATTTTTAATTTCATTTGAATTTATAAACAATTTAAGCTCTTGTTTAAGAGCAATTTGTATTTGATTTAAATTTTAAACTTATAAACAGTATAAGCTCTTGTTTAGGAGAATTGTATATTTTTAAAATATTTTAGATATTTTAGATATTTTTATCTAAGACATTTAGAATTTGTGGACAATTTGGGCTCATATCCAAAAGTGTTTTCGTTTTGATTTTAATTTTGTTTAAATTTGTGGATAGTTTAAATTCATATCTAGGAGCGTTTTGTATTTTCTAGTTTTAAATGTTTTAGATATCTTTTATTTTTTTACCTAAAACATTAACATTTATGGGCAGTTTAGACTCCTACCTATGAGGGGTTTTGTTGTTTAAGTTTATAAACAATTTAGACTCTTGTTTAGGAGCATTTTCACTTTTTTAAGTTTATTTAAGTTTATGGATAGTTTAAGCTCATATCCAAGAGCATTTTGTATTCATAGAATGTTTTAGATGTTTTTTATGTTTTCCTTTATCTAAAACATTGAAGTTAATGAGTACTTTAGACTCCTAATTAGGAGCATTATTGCATTTATAAAATATTTTAGATGTTTTTCTTTATCTAAAACATTAAAATTTATGAGTAGTTTAAGCTTCCACTCAAGAGCAATTTGATTTTGATTATGTTTTAAGTTTATAAAAAGTTTAGGCTCTTGTTTATGAGCACTTTATATTTATGGGTAGTTTAAGCTATTTTGTATTTTTTTTTGGTTTTAAATGTTTTAGATATCTTTTATGTTTGCTTTTATCTAAAACATCAAGGTTTAGAGGCAGTTTAGGCTTTTGTTTACGAGCAATTCAATTTTAGTTTTGTTTAAATTTGTAAACAGTTTAAACTCTTGTTTAGGAGTACTTTCATTTTGATTTCAATTTTGTTTAAACTTATAGATAGTTTAAGCTCGTATCCTAGAGCATTTTTAATTTTATTTTTGTGTAAATTTATAAACAGTTCAAACTCTTGTTTAGGAGTACTTTCATTTTGATTTCAATTTTGTTTAAATTTATGGGTAGTTTAAGCTCGTATCTAGGAGAAATTTAATTTTAATCTTATTTAAATTTATAAATAGTTTAAACTCTTATTAAGGAGTATTTTAATTTTAGTTTTATTTAAGTTTACAGATAGTTTAAACTCATATCCAGGAGTATTTTCATTTTGATTTTAATTTTGTTTAAATTTGTAGATAGTTTAAACTCATATTCAAATGCATTTTGATTTTGATTTGTTGTAGTTCAAGTTTCAATATGAGGTGAAATTATATTATTTTTAGTTTATTTTTATACAATTTCCTTCGTGAAGTGCAACTCATGTGCTTTAGTTTAATTTGACGTGAGTTTTATATGAAGTGAAATTTACGTACTTTAATTTGATATTGTGTTTTAAACTTAGATTAATAGGTTTTTTTTTAATTTATCATGAAACCATATGGATAAGTTTCAATTTAATATAAACTCAATTTTGGGAGAGACTTAATTCTATTTGTGTTAATATAATTTTAATTTCGAATTGACAAATTTCAATTTAAGGTGAAATTTGACAATTTAATTTTTATATTAATTTGATGAACTTCAATTTAACGTGAGACTTTATAATTTTAATTTCAATTTCATAAGTTTCAATAATCATGAAACTCAATTTTAATTTCGATTTCACAAATTTTGGTTAATATGAAACTTTACTAGTTTAATTTTAATCTACTAAGTCTCAATTTAGTGTGAAACTTAATAAATTTCGTTTCCCATTTTATCCGTTTCAATTTTATCATTTTTGCTTTAATTTGATAAGTTTCAATTTGATTTCATAAGTTGAAATACTGATTTCGATTTCAACTTAATGAATTTCATTTAATATGGAATTTTCTAATTCTATTTTCAATTTAATATAAAACTTAGTAATTCTATTTTCAATTTAATAAGTTTCAATGTGAAACTTTATAACTTTGTTTTCCATTTACTTGATGATTTTATTTTTTGATTTGATAAATTCCAGTTGGTGTGAAATTTTATGGAATACACCATTGTGGTAGCGGAAACGGCGGATTCGCCTGCGACATTACAATATCTCGCTCCTTATACGGGGGCAACTTTGTCTGAATATTTTATGTACCGTAAACGACATACTTTAATAATTTATGATGATCTATCCAAACAGGCACAAGCTTATCGTCAAATGTCTCTTTTATTAAGAAGACCTCCGGGTCGTGAAGCCTATCCAGGAGATGTTTTTTATTTGCATTCACGCCTTTTAGAAAGAGCCGCTAAATCAAGTTCTCGTTTACGTGAAGGAAGTATGACTGCTTTACCAATAGTAAAACTTTATGATTTTCAATAAGTTTCAATTAAAGTAAAATTTTTTAATATAACTTTTAATCATAATTTTATAAATTCCAATTAATGCCAAGTTTTATGTTTAAATTTAATGTAA